>JARHVA010001455.1:1535000-1655000 GCA_037957365.1 Torreya grandis
AGGGTCCACCTATTATAGTTATGAACAAAAATTTAGTAGATCACAAGCTAAGTCAACCAACAATTGACCTAGACCCTAAATGAATTTTACCCAAAATATTACAGGATCAACCCAGTCAACCTAGTACAATAAACTATCAAAAGGGGATTAAGGTGAGGAAAAGAGGGATAGAAAGTGGAAAAATATTAGAGTATGAAAAGATGAGTGATAGCTTATGGAATGGTTTTTAAGAGTTGGTTTGATTGATAATAAGTGGCAATAAGAGACAAAATGAATCATTAATGGTTTGCCCACCCCTTTCTAGATGCACCCCTTAAGGTGTGCACTTAGAGAGATTGAAACTTGATGGGTTCTTGTAAGATAGAAAGCAACAATATTTGATAAAAAATTTAAAATATAATGTGTATACATATGCCCTATTTGAAGCTCATCACATGTTACTCAAGTGAAATAGGGAATGGTGCTTCTAGAAAGAACACTGTAACACATAACACTGAGGCTAGAAAAAACAATAATTGGAAGTAAATAATAGAATAGGAAATAACTAAAAATTAAATGTAATACATACCTTGACATACCTTTATCCCTAGATGGTTGTCTGTTGTGTTGGTAGTTTTGATTATTTAGGGTGCAAATAATATTTTAACAAACCCAAGAATACAAAAATAAAGAGAAAAAACAAACGTAAGAAAGCCAAGATAATTGGTGCTATGAGGATGGGATGTACTTGTAAATTTATCAAGTTGGGGTGATGGGTGTTATGTTAGACCAAATAACCAATTAAAACTTTAGAATAAATTGGGTAATCAAAAATCCAAGGCTACTAAAGACCAAAAAACTCAAACAAGTAAACCTTAAGTAATAAATACAAACTTACCAAGTCAAACCAATTATATATATCAAAAAGAGATGATAATCAAAAATCAAATGTGAAAGTAGTAACAATCCTTACACAAAGATGAGAAAGAAAAAAAATGGTAAAACAACATTGATGGGTGAGCAGTAACAATCATCTCACTCAAAAATGGAAAAAGGTGCATGTTGATGCAACAGATTGCACCCTTGACAGGAGGCTAAGCTCTTGCCTTCCACCCGTGACAATGGAAACCTCCCTCTTGCTTGTGGGCCTAGAAAAACTGGGGGGAGAGTCTCTAGATAAGGGCTAGCTCCCTTCGATGTATCTTTTAGGTCCTGGATTCCCTACTGCTAACAAATAAATGAAAAAAGGGGGGGTTGAAAAGGGAGAAGGATGCTGAAAATAGAACCTAAACCTAAACTAAAAGGTGATACACCTAAAAAGTATGATCTACTTAGCTCGAACCTACACTTTTCACCAAGGACAAGCTAACATACACTTCATCTAATGTGGGAAACTCTTTTGTGTCAGTGAGTTAGGGGTCCATAGAGATACAGGGAGGAAGAACTACTAGAGGTGTTTTGAGACACACTTTGGCAGCCTATTCACATACACCTATACTCTGTTAGGGACACTTCTAGCTAACCTGCAAAAGGAAAACTCACAATGCACTAGACATGCTAAAATCATCCTATGAAAGCATAAAGGAAAATGACTTAACATAGAACAAAGGCATAAACACATACGAAAGTGCAAACTCAGAATGGAGGTAAAAATGCTATGTCTGATTCAAGGTAAAATCTGGCAGAGTTCTGCCTTACAAACCCAGATATTTTTGGGCAAAGCTTTGGCTTACTAGATAAGAGATATCCCCTCTTCTTAAATGAGAAGTTTACAATATATAGAGAGAGAAGAAGTAAAGGTGCCCCTTTGGAAAAGACTTTTGGCTCCCTTTGACAAGCTGGCCCATGTGCATTGAGAGCATCGAGAAGAGGAAACTACTTGATAGATAATGTTGTGTCAGCTCCTATTTTGACTTTGGCATTCAAAAATTAATGTGAAAGCATGGGTTGTGCCTCTTTTCTACAAATAGACTGCTTCCTTTAGATATTCACATAGTTTGTCTGCTTATAAATGCAAAGTGGAGAAAATAGGGCACACCATTCACTATTCATGCCCCTTGATGACCACTTGGCAGGCACTATTCCAACCAATGGAATAACTCTTTCTGCTTTGCCACCAGGCTGTTTTGTCCATTTTTGCACTTTGCCTCTTCTTGGTTTTGTCTTTTTTGACTCCTTCGGCCCTCGGGGGCTATCTTCTCAGTAGGTCACTGAGTTCACTCGTGGCCTATCCTTAAGCTTTTCAAAACCAATGGCTATTTCACTACCTTAAATTTGACATTTTTTCATCCATCACTGGGTGTTTAAACTTTCAAAAGCTAGTTCATCGTGCTCAATTTTGATGTCTTCAGACCCGTCACCCCTTGGAATTTCTTCGGCCTTTTCCCTTGGTTTGGCCTTTTTTAGTGGGTCATGCTTGTGTCCTAGTCGGGTCCTCATTGCTTCGGTAGCCAAATTTCTTTGGACTTTTATCTAAAGGAAATCCTTCAGACAAAAAGTTTGAAGGATATCTTTCCTTGTGTTTTGCCTTCGTTTGAGCATTTCTCTTGGCTATTTTTCTTGAATTTCTTCAAACTTTTTATCTGAAGGAATTCCTTCAGACAAAAGTCTGAAAGAAACCATTTTATGCCTTTGCCTTCATCTATTCATTTTTATGGGATTTTCTTCTAAAGGATTTCTTTCGAAAAAATGTTCAAAGGAATTCCTTTGGACATTTTGTCCGAAGAAATTCTCTTGTTCACTTTTTTGAAGGAATTCCAACTTGCCTTGTACATTTTTCTAAAGGAATTCCAACCCTTTTGGCCTTCTCTTTGGTTCCTTTGAAAGTGTTCCCTACCCTCTGCAAGGGCACTTGGAATGGTCCATTTTGTGCCTCAGTGTTGAGAACTTGTTTCTTTCTTGTAGAGTCCATAGAAATCATGCCTGTGAGTCTGTAGAAATAGGCCTACAGAGTCCATAGAAATCATGCCTATAGAGTCCATAGAAATCATGCCTATAGAGTCCATAGAAATCATGCCTATAGAGTCTGTAGAAATAGGCCTATAGAGTCTGTAGAAATTAGACTTGTGCAAAATCAAAAAAATTAACTGGCTCAAAATAGCAAGGGAAGAAGGGGACCAATTTTGGCCTGCTGGACCAAAATGGTCAACAAATTGGTGACTCCCAGGGGAAGCATGCCTATTATGCTTAGAAACTATTTGCCTTAAAATCCATTGGGCATGGAGTCAAAACATAGCTTGAAAAATTTAGCAACAGCCCTGATAGATCCAAGAATCAATCATGAAGCTTTTACCCCAGACACAAGGGAAAACACACACAAGGCTAAAAACACTACTTGTGCAAACTGCACTTAGGGAAAATAGGGAAAGAAAACTAAAAGCAAACTACTATGTATGGCTAACCAGGTATATTTTCCTCCCTTCTAGATCAAAGGGAAAATTTCTTAAGTCTCCTTCCTAGCTAGGAAACTTACGGTGCCAAACAAGTGGCTGAATGGAATGGAGACTTGGTGACCTACTCCTCTTACCTGCCACTTGGATTGGCTTACATCTGAGTGGATCAGAATCAAACATGCTCCCAACATATATGTACTTTTCTTATCCTTAGAAGTTTGTCAAATTTTGGTCCTTCATGCTGGTGCATTTCACCAAGAAACTAATGACTGTTGGCTCATCACCAGAAGCCCTTTGATGTGCATAGTCCCTTTGCAATGCATCATGGTTTGACCCATTCCCTTTTGCTTCATTAAGGATACTATAAAACTCATATTTTGCTTCTTCATGGCTTTCTTGAAGAAGGTTGATTGTTGTGATGTCTTAAATGGAATCACAAATTGATTGCTCATCCCATAAAACATCACCCTTTTGTCCAAAGCTCTCTTCTTCAAAGTTGTCCTCAAGATGGAAAGGCCTCTCCTTTTCTTTCTCAAGGATCAGAGCCTCTAGTTGTTCAAATACATCCATCTGATCCTCCTCCAACTTAGGCTCCATGGCATGGTCATCCTCCTCATCGAAGCAATAAGGAAGTTCATCAAACAAAGGAGGAGAGAGCTCACCAAACTTACATTCCTCCTCATATTATTGGAACATCCATATGTATGCATGACCTGCATCTTCTCCATTATCGATGATTTCTTCAAAGGGAGCTTCCATAATGATTTCATCCTCTTTGCCATCCATGATAGCCTCTTGGGAAACTGTAGATTGGATCTTCTACTCCTCACTCACCTCCTACAAAATAGGTTCCTCCTTGAGAAGGGATGAAGTGAAAAAAACATGTAGAATAGGAGGCAGTCCTTGAGTTAGAATCAAATGATTCTCCTCTTTCCACTTGGCTAGCACTTCATATATATCAGATGTGGTCTGATATCTCTCTTAGAGGTGTGTAGATGGGGTGCATTTAGATATGTCCATCACACATTGGCTGAGGAATCTCGCTCTGGACTCCAACTCTGCAATTCTCTTGGCTATGTTTTCTTGGAAGAGCCTTTCTTGGAGGTCATAAGCATCATCAAGATGGGTAGGAGCAGCTTTATCTTCTTCAAGGTTTTGAGCAAAACCTTTCTTCTCATCCTTCCTGCCCCATGATTCCACTATTTATTTCCAACTCATGACCTCAGAATTGGAATTTTCCCTTCTTGTTGAAGGGCAACTAGGAGAGCTACTTGAGGTGATTTCATGAAAAACTTGAGCTTGATTAAAACCATATGAAAGAATACAAGGCCCATGATTTTGTGTAAAGGGGTTATACATATAAAAATGTGATTTATTGATGGCACTTAGACTGCTTAACCAGCTGATTTAACTCAGAGTCACCATTGGTGTTGATGAAAAATCCTCCAAAGTCTAATTAGTTGAAGAACACACCAAAATTCTTCAACTCTTTGGACAAAAATTGTCCTAGTTGGTCTCACTAGGCATGCCAAAAATTGTTGACGTAGTGGATTGCACCCTCGATAGGAGGTTGAGCTCTTGCCTTCCATGCACAATAATGGAAACTCCCCTCTTGCCTATGGGTATGGCAAAACTGGGGGGAGAGTCTCTAGATAAGGGCTAGCTCCCTTTGATGTATCTTTTAGGTCCTGTATTTCCTAATGCTAAAAAATAAATGAAAAAAGGGGGGGTTGAAAAGGGAGAAGAATGCTGAAAATAGAACCTAAACCTAAACTAAAAGGTGATACACCAAAAAAGTTGATCTACTTATCTCAAACATACGCTTTTCACCAAGAAGAAGCTGGCATACACTTTAATTGATATCAGAAACTCTTTTATATCAGTGAGTCAAGGGTCTATGGAGATATAGGGAGGAAGAACTACTAGAGGTATTTTGAGACACTCTATGGCAGCCTGTTCACATGCACCTATATTCCTATTGGAGACACTTCTGGTAGACCTATAGAAGAGGCAGACCTATAGAAGAAGAAGCATCACAATACACTAGACATGTTGGAATCATTCTGTGAAAGCATAAAATAAAATGACTTAACACAAAATAAAAACATAGACACATATGAAAGGGCAAACTCAGAATGGAGGTAAAAATGCTATGTCTTGATTCAAGGTAAAATCCAGCAAAGTTCTGCCTTACAAACCCAGATATTTTTGGGCATAGCTTTGCCGTACAGGCTAAGAGATATCCCCTCTTCTCAAATGATAAGTTTACAATATATAGAGAGAGAAGTAAAGGTGCCCCTTTGGAAAAGACTTTTGGTGCCCTTTGACAAGCTAGCCCATGTGCATTGAGAGCATCGAGAAGAGGAAGCCGCTTGATAGATAATGTTGTGTCAACTCCTGCTTTGACTTTGGCATTCAAACATTAATGTGAAAGCATGGGCCACACCTCTTTTCTATAAATAGACTGCTTCCTTTAGATATTCACATGGTTTGTCTGCTTATAAATGTAAAGTGGAGAAAATAGGGCATGTCATTCACTATTCATGCCCCTTGATGACCACTTGACAGGCACTATTCCAACTACTAGAATAACTCCTTCCCCTTTGCCACCTAGGCTATTTTGTCTATTTATACACTTTTTCTCTTCTTGGTTTTATCTTTTCTGACTCCTTCAGCCCTCGGGGGCTATCTTCTCAGCGGGTCACTGAGTTCACTCATAGCCTGTCCTTAAGCTTTTCAAAATCAATGACTATTTCACCACCTTAAATTTGACATCTGTGCACCCATCACTAGGCATTTGAACTTCCAATGGCTAGTTTTCTATGCTCAATTTTGGTGTCTTCAGACCCATCAGCCCTTAAAATTTATTCAACCTTTTCCCTTGGTTTAGCCTTTTCTAGTGGGTCACACTTTTGTCCTAGTCAGGTCCTCATTGCTTTGGCAGCCATAATTTCTTTAGACTTTTGTCTAAAGGAAATCCTTCAAACAAAAATTCTGAAGGATATCTTTCCTTGTGTTTTGCCTTCATTCGGGCTTTTTTCCCAGCTATTTTTCTCAAATTTCTTTAGACTTTTTGTCTGAAGGAATTCCTTCAAACAAAAGTCTGAAAGAAACCATTTTATGCCTTTGCCTTCATCTGTTCATTTCTATGGGATTTTCTTCTAAAGGATTTCTTTAGACAAAATGTTTGAAGGAACCAAAGAGAAGGCCGAAAGGGTTGGAATTCCTTCAAAAAAATGCACAAGGCAAGTTGGAATTCCTTCAGAAAAGTGAACAAGAGAATTTCTTCAAACAAAATGTCTGAAGGAATTCCTTCAGACATTTTGTCTGAAGAAATTCTCTTGTTCACTTTTCTGAAGGAATTCCAACTTGCCTTGTGCATTTTTTTGAAGGAATTCCAACCCTTTCGGCCTTCTCTTTGGTCCCTTTGAAAGTGTTCCCTACCCTCTGCAAGGGCACTTGGAATGGTCCATGTTGTGCCTAAGTGTTGAGAACTTGTTTCTTTCTTGTAGAGTCTATAGAAATAGCCCTACAGAGTCCATAGAAATCATGCCTGTAGAGTCCATAGAAATCATGCCTGCAAAGTCCATAGAAATCATGCCTATAGAGTCTATAGAAATAGGCCTATAGAGTTCATAGAAATCAGACTTGTGCAAAATCATAAAATTCAACTGGCTCAGAATAACAAGGGAAGAAGGGGATTGATTTTGCCCTGCTGGACCAAAATGGTCAACAGTGCATAAAAGGGAAAACAACATTGGTGAGTGATAAGTAACAAGCTAACCTCACTCAATAATGGAAAAAGAACATAAAAGTAGAAAAAAACTCAGGTGTCTACAAAAAAAGGAGGTACAACAATGACAAATGGTAAAAGGAAAGCAAAACAAGTCTAAGAATGTAAATCTATGGTGTAAATAAAGTAATCCATAGTTGATCAAACATATTATTTTGATCTAGGGTTAGATAAAATTGAAATGAAGTAGTTCTAGCATGTTTTTAAGATGTGAAGAAGGAAGTAGAGAAGAGGGAAAATAGATTTAGAATTATAATTTTCCTATCAAAGGGGGAAATGAAATGGGTGGAGGGGAGAATGAAGGAAAAACCAAGGTAAAGAGAACTCTATCAAAGTCAAGACACTCAAATTAGGTTTGTCAAAAAAAGAGGACTATCAATATTAAGGACTCTAAAGAACTTCTCATAGCTACACAAGTCTTAGGTCAATAAATGAAGTATAGATATCATCCCATGAAGGCTATATGCATGAAAATTAAAATGGACCTACCATCCCACAATATGTTCCACATTCCTCAGGACCCCTTATAGATCCATCGATCTACTATGAAGATTGGGTATTTACATGAGAAAGTAGGTATCACTATAGATTTTATTGAGTTTTCCTATTCTAATCTACTATCCTACCACATCCCAATGGATCTCAACTCTATTGTGAAGCCAACTGTGGAGTTTGAGCTTTAATTAGAGATAGGATATGTGCTTGCAATCATGTCTTTTGGTATGATTTTGACTTTTGAGATTTATATATTGCCTTTTGTATATCATTTCCATTTATTTCAAATTATTTGGATTTTAAATTTCTTGATGGATTTTTTTTATTATTCCTCCATACAGATTTGGAAAACCAAACATAAGTGCTAAATATGACTTTCATTTGAATATTTGAGACTTAGCTTCTAAGAGAGATAACTTTAGAGAGTATAGGGTCTAAGAGTCTTGTAAATCTAGGTGAAATAAAATTGTTATCTTGACTTTGACCTTGTTTTATCCAATGAGGAATGAAAGGAAAGGAAATCAAGAGGAATGACATTGTAGAAACCAAAATTATGTCAAACACATGTGCGTAACTCCCTAGGCTGAAACCCCTATTAAACCAATTTTCAATAATAACAATTAACCTCCCTAACCCATAATTTTACCCCTCGCACATTTAATTAATTTAAAATACTTAATTAAGTTAATTATAAACCCTTGTTGCCACCTTACTTTGCCACCTCACCTTATGACTAATTCTCACCTGATGAGTCACCTCAAGACGTGGTCTAATCATCCTAACTACCCAAGACTTATTCCCACTTCCAAACTAAATTCCTAATCAACTACCTCCTACCTAACCTCTTATTTTTTACCATTTTATAATGAGTGTCATACTTGGCATGTAGAACAATAGATAATCAGCCAAAAATAGTAAGGTTTACCTATTTTAGGGCCATCGACGTCAGTCAACCCATGGTTGACATCGATGGGACATCGACATCGGTAATATATGCCAAACTCCAACCTAAAGTTCAGGTCAGTAGAAATCAATAAAAATCATTTTTACTTGCATTCAAGCTCTTGCCATTCTATTTTTGACATTTTGGCTTACTATCATCTTTCATAAGTCAATCATGATTAGGAATTGAGCTCTTGAGGACTAATAGCACCCACTTGTTCTCTCTGTTTAGGTATTTAGGTTTAGACTCCCTAATAGGGATCATCAATTTGGCACTTATCGTTTAGCAACTATAGCAAAGTACATCACTTATTTTATAGATCTTTTAAAAATTTATTTGGATATCACTTTATATCTAATATGCATTACTTTACACACTTTTGATTGAACCCCCATGAGGGAGTTACAAAGCCTTCTTACTTGTTTCCCCTTAACCTAACACACAAAACCTTTGACCATATCTACCCAAACCATAATCTCTCTCTCTCTCTCTCTCTAACTCTCCCCAACCTCCTAGACCTGAACAAAACCATTTTTTAGACCCAAAAAATCCTTCTACAAGCTCCTAGACAATTATTGTCCCTACCAACCTTGGTAACCTAATCGACATCGGTCACCTTCACCACTCGACCTCAATATTAAAACCGATATCGGTCACTCCCCTACTGATGTTGATGACTATGGATTCCTTTGCCTTCTCAAAACCTACCAAACAACTTCTAAGACACAAACAGAATACATAACCTGCACTTTGTCACTGTCTACTACATACAAGTTATTAATAATGGTAATTTTATCTCTCTTTCACTCTCTCTTTACCTCTCTTTTAGTTATTTATTATTATTTTGTCTCTCAAAAGTGGACTATCATCTCTAAGGAAGTTTTACACTTCCTAAAACAAGCACGTAGCTTGGCAGCCCACTCATTTAACTACTAACAAACATCTTGTGGTAGTGTTTTTTTACTTACAGGTAATCCTCCCTAGCCAAAGAGGAGTACTCATACTATCTGGATACGATGCACAAACCAATTTGAGTTCATTCTAATCACTTATCCCCATCATTGTTTTATGTTTTCCTTTAGATTTAAAAAAGACAAAATTTAGCAAAACATTTATGGCACATGTGGTGGGACCCTGGAGTTTTCCTTGGGTTCATTTCTTGTTGTAAGCATTCATATAGGTGCATTATAGTGAAAATTTCATTTCTTGCACTTTCTCTTTCTCTTTTCTTTTAAAATGAAAAATTCAATATTTTATTTTCTATTTAAAAGTATTAAACTAAAATTTTCTTTGTTTTCTCTTTACCTCTAAAAGCAATTTGTCATTTTCTTTTACAAGTTAAAAAAAAAAAACTCTTCTTTACTTCTTACATGCACATTAGGATAGTGAATTTCATACTCTATTCCTATTTTAGCTCTATTTTCATTTGAATCTAAACATTTCAGATTTGGATTTAAAACTTACTGCATTTCATTATTTGCTTATTGCATATTAACTCACCTAGTTAATTACAAGCATTTTAAATAAATTATAGTACACCTATGTTACACAACCAAATCACATTCACATAAACAAACATCTAAACTCACGTGAGAAAAGGCCCATCAGGGTTTCATCACCTAGTGGATCACCTTACCCTACTCGACTATCCTACTTGGATTTCATCACCAAGGGAAAAACCCACTCTGTTCTCTAGCAAAGTATAAACTCTAGATAGAAGGTATATTTTAGCTAAGCAGCCTAGCTCAGCTCCAGGTTCATGAAGTGTAAAGAGAAAGCTCCTATAACAAGCCATGTACCTAATCTAACATAGATTTCCTCTTGAGAACTAAAACTAACCTAAAACTAGCTCTAGATTGCTTTTTAGTACTTTTGATATCCAAATTCCCTTCTCACTATTTGATTAAGGCATAAGCCAACATGAGACTAAAAATCAATCTCTAATACTTAATAGTTGATGGTTATATGTTCTCTTTCTAATTTTTTGTTGATTTCTATATTTTGGAGTTAGTAAAGACATTTTCCTATTGATTCATAAAATCAATACTATTTTTTAATACTCAGTTATATACAACCTATTATCTCAAGTTTTCTAAGTGTTTTTCCTTTTTACACAGACCTCTTACATATACTATTTTACCTAGTTTCAACTTTTGGTTTCTTCAAACATCAAATTTTCCATCTCCCAGGTTATCACAATGATCGACATCGATTAACCCTATCGACATTGGTAGATTTTACCTACCGACATTGGTTAACCCACCGACATTGGTAAACTTTTTCTATCGACATTGGTCAAGTGATCGACGTTAGTGATTATGTAATTTCATCAACTCAAAATAGCAAGCTAAAATAACCCATTTACCTGAAGTTGAACTTGGTTTTTTCTTATTATGTTTCAAATATAGGCTAGTAAGACTATTTAAACTTCCTCTTGCATGATATTAACATGATCTCAAGCCAAAATTCTTATTGATTATGCAAGATGGAAACCACTTCAACCTTCCCCTCTCACTTTTGATTCTATCATGGAGCATACTTTAGATATAGAGCATACTCCCAGCCCTAACCAAATTCCCATCATGCCTAAGGGAGATCAAGATTTTTCTAAATTTCTTGATCATAATGTAGCATCCATTCAACATTACCTTGATATGAGTCAAACCCATAATTATTTGGGTGAACCAATCTATGGTATGCCAACCTCTCTAATGGAGACAACCTTAATTTCAGTTGCCTCCACTATTTTCCCCATGGTTACCCAAACCACCACTCTAATGAGTAACCCAACTATAAACAATTTTCAAAGTGTAGCATCTCCAACTGCCCAATCCCACCTAAACCCTGGTGTAACTTCCCTACTTTCACAACCACAACTAGTTTAACCAAGTCACACCCTATTCTAGAATTTAGTGGTACCTATTCCATCTACCCTCGAGCCTATAATTACTTGAGTTATGACTCACCCTTCATCTAGTCTAACCATGCCAATAATCTAACCCACAATAACAACCAACCAAGGCATAGTATCCAACCCAATGGGATAATCCCCTTTTCTTTCTATACCCCAACCTATGACTCATTATCCTTATGTTACCCCAACACAACCTCAGCAAACTATGTCATACGCTCCCTCTATTTCTTATTAGGTTCCCTATAACTTAGAAGGTATTCTACAAACTAATCCCCCTTTAGACCTCATTAAGATGCTGATGGAAAAGATGTCTAATCTAGAGACATCCATTTTTGGTTCAAAGAATGTGTTATCTTATGATCAGATATGAAATGAACCAATCCATCATTCTGTTCCTATTCACCCTTATCCAATCCAATGGGAACTCCCTAAATTTAATCATTTATAGATTAAAGAGGACCCATAATACTACTTGTAAGCATTTAGACATGCTTGTTATTTAATAGTTCATGATGATGCATTACTACTTCACACTTTCCCTATGTCTCTCTCAGGTGTTACCTTGGATTGGTATAGCTCTATACCTCAGCACTCCCTTTTCTCATTTACCCAACTCACACAAATATTCCTAGATCATTTCTCTATTAACATTTCTAAAAGGTTTCTATAACAGACCTTTACTCTATCAAATGGTTTGATGATGAGTCTATTACAAATTTCATCACTCGTTAGAGAATATTGATCAATAAACTCTCCTTATCCTTACCCAAACCTAAGCTTATTGAGATCTTCTCAAAAGAATGTGTTAATCACATCTCATCCACACTTTGGGTACAAAATTTCCACACATTTGATGAGGCTTTTACAATGACACAAAAACTCGAGGTTCATGTTATAAATGAAGGCAAAGTTAAGTTGCGTAGTAAGAATCCCAACTCCAAATCAAATGAATCCTCCTCCTCTAAAAATTCTTCCTCAAACCAAAAAGCTAAAGGCTCTACTAAAGTGATGGTCGTTAAGTCATCTTATTCCACAACCACAAACCAATCGAATTCCTTGACTTCCCAAAATTTGACCAAGCAATTCCAACAACGGTGTGAACAAAGACAATACACTCCCATTTGGGAGTCATATACATCTGTATTGGAAAAACTATTATAACAAGGTGTCATAATCCTTCCTCAAATCAAACCTCCTATACAGTTTGACCCTTCCCATCCTATCCCAACTTGGTACAAGGAAGATGAGTTTTGTAGTTACCATCAAATTAAAGGCCACAATTATAATAATTGTAAGACACTCAAGAACATTGTTAAAGATATGCTTGATAGAGGTGATCTAATCTTAGATAATCTTAATGCCCCCTAATCAAATTATGGATGTGTTCAAACACCTTTTTCCTAACCATTCACCAAATCAAAATATTGTCTAGACCAAAAATATCTCAAGTGATCATAATATCCATATGGTTAATATGGTTTTTCCTTTACCTATAGTTCAACCTTCCCCTCACTAGGAGACATCCATTTCATCAACTCCTCCCCAACATTTAGTAGCATCTATTTTTCCCATTCTTCCTCTTTAGGTATAAGAGCTTATTTCACTCATTCCACTCCCTTGAGAGGAAGAGCCTCCTTTACCACTTATTTTGCCACTTGAAGAACCTATAATGTCAATTTTATTTGCACCAATATTACCTATCCTCTTATCACTTGAAGACCACACCCTACCTATTCCTCAACCACATATTGAAGGGAACATCATTCCTACATTATAACCTCTTGAGGAACCTTCTTCACCTACCTCTCCTCCACCTATAGAGAGTAATACCCCACCCACTCCACCTTTTCACTTAGAGGAGTCAATATTATCTACTACCATAATAGATGAGAGACCTATTGTGCCTACTCTAATTTCCCCACTCTTACCCCTTCTTTTACCTATGAAGGATCATACTTTACCCATGCCTCACCCACATGTTGAGGGAGCCATAATACCTATGCTTTACCCTCTTGAGGAACCTTCTTCATCTACCTCTCCTCCACCCATAGTAGACCATGTCTCTTCTCCCATCTCTGTCAAAGAGGACCCCATTGCAGTTCTTTCTCATCTTTGGCTTGAAGTAGTAGAAACTAACAATTTCCCTCTTTCCCAAACACCTCAGCCTTATAAGGACACAACTGTAAGGCTTATGTCAACTTTATCTAAACCATTCTTGTGGTTGGTAAAAAGTTTAAAATTTATTGACTCCACAAAGCTAGATCATGCAGCATTTTGGGACCATCTAAAAACTCCTTATCCAACACAATGAATGTCAACCTTTATCACCAACCCTCTTACTACCCTTTACCCTAAGGTCTTTGACAAAGTTAGATCTTCTTCACCAAAATCACTTGAAATTTATCCATATATGTCAAAACCCTCACCCTCATTGGAATCTGCTACATTAAAGCAAATCAGACCCTTAGGTATACGTACCATCTCTAATTTAATTCATCTATAGGTGAAATTATATTTATCTCCTCAACCACAAGTTGGAGTTTTTTGACCTAAATTATAGAAAAATGTTAAGCTCCCTAGATCTCATCGATCCCTTCTTCAACCCTTAACTTTACCATCCATTTTAGGGCCACATCCCTCTACCTTAATTGTAATATTACCTAACCAAGCAAAATAATAGATTAAGTTACCTCCACTCCTACCTTTACCATCTGATAGGCCTCTCACATCTGACACTGAGAAACTGATAGCAAAACACGTAACTCTATCATCACCAAACAAGGCACCACATAAAACTACCTTTCCAACACTAAAACAAAAGAAGGTGTCCACTCCTATTAGCATAATAAGTGTGAGCCCACTTTCAAGCTATCAAATATTTTTCCTAAATTAGTTATTGCAATCTTATATAATAACTCTTCCTCCCATTAAGCCTTATACTCCTCTTAGAATGAAGCCATCTTGGTTTAATGATACACAAGTGTGTTTATATCATTGTTTACCTAAACACAATACTAAGAGTTGTAAATCCCTCACAGTAGTCATTTGGTAACACTTCAATGTCAACACTCTCTTTGATGATACTGTCATTAAACTTTCTATTATTCCATCTTTGGCATCCATAATGTTGTCTACTATTCCACCTAAATTCAAACCTAAAGATGTTGACATAACCCCTTTACCACCTTCTTCACCAACATTTCATATCAACATAGTTAATGTGGCCACAAGCTAATGAAAAGGTCACTTCTCCTTGGACCCATCCCTTCACCAAAGACACTCCTCTTAATCCTAATATTTCCATCTTGGGTGTTCTGAAAACAACATCTTCAGATGTTATTCAAAGTTCAATGTTGAAATAGCTTCACCAAACTCTTGTGAAAATTTCTTTGTATGAGTTAATCCAAAAATCATCTCAATACCATCAAACTTTGATTAGTGCTTTTCAATAGATTGAGGTACAATTATATTATCCCCAACCACTTATATTTTTGGTTAGCAACCTTAATTTTAACTCCCTGATTTCTTTTAATGATTCAAAAATTCCACTTTAACACCCTGAAGATTAGGATTTTGCCCTTTTTATTACCACATATATTAATAAAACTCACATCAAGAGAGTTATGATCAATGGGGGAGCTAGTATTAATATTATTTCCACCCATTCCTACAAATAGCTAGCCCTTCCTGAAAATTACATGTCTCAAATTGATGCAGTACTTCATTCCTTTAATGATACTATAGCTACTACAGTGGGTATTGTTGTCTTACATATTCATGTAGGTCCCTACACTATTCTCAAGCTCTTCTATTTTGTGTAAGGAGATTTATAATATAACATACTACTTGGATGACCTTGGATATGTGTTATGGCATGTGTACCCTCAAATTTGCATCATTGTGCCAAGTTTGAACATGATGGACAAGTACATACTATTGACCCACCTCCATTTAAAACATGAAACATGAATTATAGTCCCAATGATGTCCTCCTTAATTTGAAAACATCATCTTCCTCACATGATACTTCTAAATCTTCCAAAACTTCCACTCCCATAGTTACACAGATACCGACAACATAAATTCCTAAGAAGGTTCACATGGAAGAGACCTTTCAGCATTTGTCACTTGATTAATATCATTTGTTAATGATTGACATGTTATATACTCCATAAGAGTATGGAAGGCTTCACATGCACCCAAATTATGATCCCCATATTAGGATGGTCATCCCTTATGGGCCCCCTAACCTTTGAACCAATTTCACATATGGGGGAATTGATGAAGCTCCCACTGTTAGCAATCCATCTTCTTCACCACAACCATTTACCTATGACTTCTCTTTCCTAAGTAACCCTAGATTCACTCACACCTATCTTTATAGGTGTGTCTAGAAAGGATTTGGTTTGGGTCCTTATGAATGAGGTGTCCATATGGCTATTGAATATCCTACTAGCAATGCCATTGAAAATTCTAAAAAGAGGCATGGAGTGGGATATGATGAACCAACTAAACTCATTAAGACTTCCCATGTACTAATTATCAAAGAATTAGTCTCTCCTCCAAATTATTTTCCACCATCACCTACCAAATTGGAGGTATATACACCTCCTAAATTTTTTTTCAATAAATTCCATCCATTTGGGGCCTCTCACCTATTGTCAGGGTAAGGAAATAAGGTCCCTTCCTCTCATTCATCCTAAAATAATTGATGAAGACTCTCCCACTATTATCACTATCTAATGTCAATATGATGATGTAATTCTCACATATATGGGTGTTGATGATTCCTATATCCAATAATCATTCCCATCTGAAACACAAGCTATGTTAAATGAATCAACCATTGACATCAACCTAACCTCTCATGATAACCCTCATGTATTCAAAATTAGCCAATCTTTAGATTCTTCTAAAGAAGCTAATTATGCCACATTTCTTAATGACCATAGCAAATCCTTTTCTTGGTCTTATAATGACATGCCTGGAATTAACCCCTCTATCATTACCCATAACACTATCACCAATCAAGATGTTAAACCTATTAAGCAGAAGCTTTGTAAGATGCATCCTCATATTATTCTCCTTGTCAGAGAAGAGCTCCAATGCCTCCTTTCTATTAACTTTATCCAACCCATCGACTACCCAAAATGGATTTCCAATATTGTTCCTATCACAAAAGTGGTTGAGGAAATCTACATTTACACCAACTATCATGATTTAAACCTCACTTATCCAAAATATGACTTCCCATTGCCAAGTATCAACCAACTTCTTGATCTGATGACTGCCCATGAGATTTTATCACTTATGGATGGATTTTCTAGATATAATCAAATCCTCGTTGATTAGTGAGGATCAACACAAGACAACCTTTATTACCCCATGAGGGACTTTCTATTATTAGGTCATGCCTTCTAGACTGAAGAATGCTAGCACAACCTACCAACATGCTATGACTTACATTTTTCATGATCTCTTACACAAAATTATGGAATATTACATGGATGACTTACTCGACAAGTCTAAACTTTGTCAAGAACACTTGATGATTCTCAAAACCATATTTACTCATCTCTTCCAATATGATTTTTGACTAAACCCAAAGAAATGTGTCTTTGGTATTCTTTCCAGAAGCTCTTAGGTTTTATCATTTCTCTCCATGGTATCATGGTTGATCCTGCTAAGGATAGAACAATCCTAGAGATGCCTCCACCTACTAATATTAAACAACTCTGTAGCCTACAAGGCAAACTTCAATCAGTTTTCCACTTCATTTCCTAATTGTCAAATCATTGCCAACCCTTTCACCATCTCCTCAAAAAGGATGTCTCCTTCTATTGGAATACATATTTCCAAGAAGCTTTTGATGCACTTAAATAATACCTCCTTTCCCCACTGATTCTTATTCCACCTAAATAAAATTAGACTTTCTACTTATACATCTCCACAATAGACCATTCTCTAGGTGTTATGATTGCACATCAAGATGACCAACATCAAAAGTAGACGGTTTACTACATAATCCACACACTTATTGATTATGAGACTCGATATGCCCATATGAAAAAACTTTTCCTTGAATTTGTCTTTTTCACCTCTAAGCTTCACCATTATCTCCTAAATCACAAAATCTATGTAGTCACCCATATTGATCCCCTCAAATACATGCATTTCAATCCATATCACAACCAATGTGTAGCTCAGTAGCTCATGCTTCTAGTTGAATTAAATTTAGAATTCATTCAACAAAAGTCTATTAAGGGGTAAACAATTGTTGACCAATTAGCCATGGCCCCTTTACCTGATAATCAACCTTCAAACCTCAAATTCCTTGATGAATCTATTACAATGCTCTCCATTGATGACATCTCCTATCAACTAATGATGTTCTTTTATGGATTTAAATGTCAACATGGTGGGAGTATGGAGGTCATTATTATTCCTCTAGATGGTGATCCTATGCCTTTGTCATTTAAACTAGATTTTGAATGCACTAACAATATGGCCGAATATGAGGCTTTGATTCTAAGACTTCAAATAACTCTCTTCTTAGGTATCAAATCCATAACCATTTTTAGTGATTCTCAATTAGTGGTTGACCAGGTTAATGGTTCCTACCTATACAAAAATAAAATTATGTAGTGATATAAACATCATGTAGATACGTTATTGGGATCATTTGACTCCTATCTCTTACAAACTATTCCTAAATCTATAAACAAGTTTGTTGATACGATGGATTCACTTGATTCACATATACCCTCTTCATCCTCTTACTCAAGAGTCTATGTCACTATGCATTGCTTAACATTACCCTCTTATGTCTCAGCTAACATACTCTTTATCATAAATGTAACAGCCAACCCACATGATTTATGGTATAAGCAATTCATGAATTATCTTTCCTTCTATTTTACCCCTTTTGATCTCTCCAATAATGGGAAACGGGCCTTCATAAAACATGTTTCTCATTCAAATATACTAGGGGGACTTTTCTACAAGCAAGGTTTTGATGGTCTTCTCCTTAGATGCCTCACTAGTAGTGAAACTCCCTTCACTATTAAGGAAGTCCAAGATGGGATTTGTAGTGGGCATTTTAATGGTCACATAGTTGCCAAGCATATCCTTCGACTTGGATATTATTGGCCCACACTTCATCATGACTATGATGATTACATTTGGCATTACATCAAGTGTCAATAACACGCTAACCTTCTTCACATTCTTAGTCATGCATTACAAGTCACCAAAGACTTTTGGCCCTTCTCCCAATGGGGCATAGATCTAATTAGAGAAATTAACCCTCATTCATCCCTCCATCATCATTATATCATTACTGCCATTGAATACTTCACCAAGTGGGTCAAGGCCATCCCTCTCATCTCCACAGAAGCTAACAAAATTATTGACTTCATTAACCATCACATCATCTATCATTTTGGTGTCCCTCATAAAATTATAATAGATAACAACAAATCTTTTAAAAATAAGACTATTCAAAGCCTTTATGATACATTTAGGATCAAATTAAGCTTCTCATCACCATACTATCCATAAGCTAATGGATAGGTAGAAGCTTTTAAAAAAAAATTGGCTAAAATTCTCATGAAGGTAGTCAACAATATGGGTAAGGATTGGCACACACATATTCATTTTGCTTTATGGGCTTACTGCACTAGCATTCAAACCCCTATGGGTGCTACACCTTTTTCATCAGTATATGGGATGGAGGTTATTTTGCCTCTTGAAGTATGCATTCCTTTTCTTCACATTTATCTACAATACATACTTACTAATGATGACTTTTGCCAAGAATGTTTGGATCAACTTAAATTGCTTGATGAGTGTCATCTCATAGCCCTCAACCACCTCTAAATCTATCAAGAGCATATCAAATGTGATTATAAATAAATCCTCAAAGAGTGATATTTCAATATAAAATCAACACATGGTGAACATGGAGAAAAGTAAACAAGGTAAGTTTGCTCCTAATTGGCTTGGACCTTATATTATAACTCACAAGTATGGCTCAGGAACTTATTGCTTGTCTTGTCTTGAAGGAAGGCCAGAACTCGAGCCTTTAAATGCCTTAAACCTATGATAATTCTTTTGTTAAACAATTATCACTTTACTTCATGTTTAACTTAAGATCATCCCTTGAGTATCCCTATTACATTCATTTCCCTTCCTTTTTACCCTTATTCCTATACACTTAGTTAACTTACACAGTGGTATGGTTTTGTCCTCAAAGTGGAAAAATCCTAAGCCTCTATAGTCTTGTCTATGACTAAAAGCACAAAATAAAAATGGGATATCTAAAAAATTTATAAAGTCTCAGGTCATGCTTCTCAACGTAGACTGCTCCTTTGAAAGACAACTATGTAACTTCCCTCTGCTACTATCAATAAATTGTTCCCTTGAAGGATAGTTATTTAAAATTAAAAACAAACACTTAAACCACTCCCTTGAAGGTTGGCTAAGCCAAGATTTGTTCTCAAAGTGAAAAAATAAATGAAAAAGGCTTCTCATAGCTTTATACGACCTTAACCTATACAACATCCCATTGTAGGCTTCTCACATTGATCAGCTTACACACAAAAAAAAAGAGAAGCTTTAAGTCAAAATTTCCTATATTAGCTCTTGGGTCACCCACAATAGGGGCATATCATCCCTACTTTGTAGGTTATGTTACCCAAACATTTTACCCTTTTTCCCCTCATACTGTTTCAAAGGACTGTGAAGCTCACTTAACATAAGGTAAAAATGACACTTCTCTAACAAACGCAATGGTTCAAAGATATAAGGCATGAAAGAGGCTCATTTTCCTTATCCTATTTATGTTTTTATTATGGTCTTTGTGAATGCACGAGCATTCTATATATTTATTTTCCCATTCACATCACATGTCAATCTCTCTATTTGAGATGAAGAAACATTGTCATACCAACACTATCAAAGCATACTCAATTTATTTTATGAATACACCATCACAAATATGGAAAAATTATGAAAGAAACTAACATAAATAATCTATTCATTTCAAGTATACACCATCACAAAATATGGAAAAATACTAAGATGAAACTAATCAACCAACTATGCATATACCATCACATATATGGGAAAGGCTAGTCTAACTCAACTAACATGATCAGGATTACCATCAAAATTAACATAGCATAAAATAATCATCATCTATCACAATAAACACATCTCAACATAATAATAAATGAGTAGCTAATGTATATATAATATGTGATCAAAAATACATGCCCACAATTACATCATCATAATATATCTCTCTCTCAAAATATACATCTTGCATCTTCAGCTCATAAGCCAATATACATATAACATATATACTCAAAACTAGCAAACTCTAACACTCAAGGTCATCAAGGCTCTCCATGTGGTAATGAGGAAGCAGTATCATCACCACTCTCCACCCATCTGTGTCTATGTGAGCTAGAAGCTATAGCACATGACATTAACCTCTCATGCTCTTTAAACTCTGAATATCTCTAAATATATAGAAACTCTCTAATTTCCCTCACATAATAGGAAATCTCATCCAAGGTAGTCATATATCTCACCATAGATATAGTCTGTGGAGGTCCGATAACACTTGATGATGGCCCAGCCTATATTGGTCCTTGTGGTGGTGGAGGAGGAGGAAAAGCATGGCCTACTGCTCTCAAACTATCTCTTTCTAATGTCACTATAGTCACCTAACCCTATAAAATAGTAACTTGGCCATGTAATACCGTAACCTAACCCTTAAACATCACAATCTACCCCTATAAGACTAATACATGTGCTTGGGTTGTATCTCAAGCCTGCACTACTACATCTCAGGCATGTACTACTACATCCCTCTCTCACCAACCCCTATAAATCTAGTGGCAGCCTCCTAACCTCCATCGCTAGATGAAACCCTACCCACCAAGATATATAGGCCATTGTACACCCTAGGTCTCCACCCCTAGCCCTACTAGCAACTCCTCAAAATTTGGCCCATCTATCTCTTATGTTAATGCTAGGGGTGCCTCTATGTCAGCCCTCTTATATCAAGGGAAGGTATGCAGAATATCCTAGACTAGACCAAATTGCCTCTTGAAACATGTCATGGGTACCATCTCCAACTCACCAGCTCATCTGACCCTAACCCATAGTGAGCTCTACAAACCCATAAGCTGCTATGTCTATCCTCTAAAAATTGAGTATGTCAGGTAGGGTCTTCATAAAATATCAGCAAGGATCAAACCCTCAATCATATGCCTATAATAGGCAATGTCCTGAACCATGCCATCCACTTGGGTCTATGCCATACCCTCTCTCCACTGTCTAAAATCAACCCTAAAGCCAACCAGGATAGTGGTAGGTAACCCCATTGGTTATTTCACCATGATGTACTCATACACCCAATAGTGTAGTAGATGGCTGACACATAAACTATATTACCATCACAGTCTCAAACCCCATAGCTCTCTATATAACTACACTAAAAATACTAGACCCCAAGCAAAAATAGTCTACTACTCAACCATCTATGCAAGCACACCTATCAATTCAATCATAAATCTACCACCATCTACATTTGGTAATGCATACATCATGATCCTAATCATCATCAAGATGCTCAATCGATGCTACTCCTCATTAACCATATAAAGTGGTTCATACGTAAAACTCATAGAATGGTAGGTCAACTCACTCGCATGCTCTCCATATAATGAGACCATGTGTATATCATGATCCTCTCTCAAACATGTGAAGAGATTATCAACTTGGAGTGGTAGTTGTAAAATCCTACAAACATCTTCCTAAATCATTATCAACTCTCTAGTTAGCAGATGGAAGGTATTAGTGGTGTGATCCCACCTCTCAATCAATGTTATCATCAAGGACACATCTCAGAGTGACTCGATAGTACCATCACACTCCTCCTAACCCCATAGCTACCATATGTTCCCACTCATCTGGAGTGATATCCCTCATCATACATGTCAACATCCTTAGTAGATGATCTTGTAATTTTAGCTTCATCCTCACATGCATCCACACATAATAACTCAAGTCATATACTTTCTAATATACTCTATCACTACCTTTTCCCCTTCTTTTTGGGAGAAATACATTGGTCTGAGGCCCTAAACTGGGATATATAGGTAGCACTCAGTTGACACAAGGTATTTTGAGGTTAGCTCGGCCATATACCCACATAACTAACTATCTTACTCTTTTCTCTCTACCCTAGGCTTTACTACCTCTTCTCTCTCTTCACCCTATGCCTACCTACCTATCATGACTCTAGGCCTTATGGCCTATATCCCTAACCCTTGATACTATGCCCTATCTTTTTAAAAACCTAGACCTATTGATCTATTTTCCTTAACATACCTTTTTAGATATTTTCCCTAGGCTCTAGGAGAACTATATTGGCTTGAGGCCCTAAACTGGGCTATGTAGGTAGTACTCAATTGACACAAGGTCTTTTGAGGCTATCTTGACCATTAGGCTAGTTGACTACTTCTACTAGGGATCCAAATTTACCTTTTTCTCCTATTTTTTTAGTCATTCATAGTCACCAAGGTCAGTACTACTACTGATATTGGTGTTTTGTAATCCTTAGTGTTAGCCAATGTCAATAGCCACCTATCGACCTTGATGCCATGTCAACTAACATCAGTGGACCTCACTAATGTCAATGACTAGTTTGACCCTAGGGCCAAATTCCACAAATCTAAAATTACAAATTTCACCTAATAAACTACCTAAACAACCCCCCAACTTATCATATAACTAACCTACCCTATTTTCTACCCCTCTACTACTATTTTCTACACCCCCACCTCTAAATTAGCCTAAACACTACAAATACCCAAATAAACTTTCAAACCAACTAGCAAAGACTCTTACCTCATCTCTCCATCTCCTCTTGGTAGACACAACTGACTCTTGTGGTGGTGTGCCTCCTACTAGGTCCCCTCCTTACTTTGCCATCATGGTCACTCTCAAGCTCTATTTCTTCTCTCCAATCACAGAGTTGTAAATGAGTTTGGTCAACTACCAAACCCCCTTTTATCAAGTTTGGTCAGCCACCAACATTGGCATTCTTGACCTAATCTACCTATTATGGTGCTGGAGCTAAAAGCTTCAACTGTTTGTAGACACTAGAAGGAAGGATGCTAAAGAACCAGAGGGACCGGCATTGGCAGCATGACCGACATTGGTCACAGGCAGTGGAGAAGGAGACCGGCGACAGTAGGGAGTCAGCCGATGTCGGCAGCACTAGACAAACAGGGACCGGCGTCGATTGCTTGTGTGGTCTAGAACTATTCGTATGCACGAACAGTTAGTTAAACTGAGTGTTTGCATGCTAAGGGGCTAATTTAAGTTGCGAGCTGTGTGTCTAATTTTAGTAGTTAGAGTTTTATTTTTGTAAGCATGGGATCTTATTTATAGACCCATAAGGCATGTATTATTCCCTAACCCAAGTAAAAGCATTGAAGCTAGCAAGGTCAAGGAGATCTTCAGGTGTAAGGTCAAGGAGATCAGCTGAAGCTCAAGGAGGGATAGCAACTCAGGATTTAGAGTTGTTATGTTGAGCAAGAGAGAGAGGGAAGAAGATCTTGAGGTGTGGCAAGCCTTTAGGTGGAGGAAGAAGTGGCATCTTCCTTATTGTATTTTCTTCTAGTAGTATTTAATACAAGAGTGTGTATTTTCTCTCAAATTCTTTGTTGTCTCAAGTTTCTAGCTACTTTATCATTCTGGTATAATTCCATGTTTAATTACATATAAGAAAGTAATCAATTGTGCTCTAATTGGTAGAGCTATAGAGATCCCCTGACAAGTGGTATCAGAGCTACGATTTGCAGGAAGCAAGGTATTGTTTTTTATTACAGGTCATTCCCAGGGTTTTTTGACTGAGTGGGAGTTCAGCAATGGCAGAAGAAAGTAGGCTACAAATGGAGAAGTTTAACGGCAAGAATTATCAACATGGAGGTGCAGATTGAGGACTATCTGTATCAGAAGGATTTGTACTTACCATTGGGTGGAGTTGCATGCAAGCCCACAGATATGAAAGATGAAGATGGAACGTTCTTGATCAGAAGGCTCTTGGTTCCATAAGGTTGAGCCTTGCATCATCTGTGATTTCCAGCTTATCACAGTGCAAGACAACAGAAGAGTTGATAAAGTCCTTGGTGAATTTATACGAAAAGCCCTCGGCTTCTAATAAGGTATATCTTATGAAGTAGCTATTTACTTTGCAAATGCAGGAAGGTTCGGTACATACTCATCTCAGTGATTTCCATGGTTTGGTAAACCAATTAGCTTCAGTCAATAATGTTTTTGATGATGAGGTTCTCTCTTGATTTTATGTTCTTTGCCTGAAAGTTGGGATGGTATGGTTATGGCAGTGAGTAATTCTGCATCTGCTTCTAAAATCTTAAAAGTTGATGATGTTGTGAGTGTGATCTTGAATGAGGAAATCTGCAGGAGAAGCACAGGTGAATCATCAGGGGATCAGTAGGGAAAGGCAAAGGGAAAAGGTTACAAGGGAAATCAAGGTCGGGAAGGAGATTCGAGTCTAAAGGTATTACCTACTGTTTTGTGGAAAGAAAGGACATACAAAGAAGGAGTGTTGGTTGAGAGATAAAGAGAATCAACATGCAGGTATCCTGCAAATAGTGATGCAGGATGCTCTCATACTTTCTTCAATAGTCAGGTAGGATCATGGCCATTCTGGTTCATCTTTTCATGCATCCCCAAATAGAGATTTGTTCTACGATTATGAACAGGGAGACTCTTTATTTAGGGGATGGTACGCCTTGTCAGATAGTTGGCAAAGGGAAAGTGCCATGTAGATTAACTACACGTGGGTGTTGAAAGAGGTCAGCATGTTCTAATTCTGGAGCAGAGTCTGATTTCTATAGGAAGGTTGGGAGATGAGGGATGCACAATAACCCTCACACAAATTCTTGGAAGGTTACCGCATGCAAGAGGTAAGAAAGTAGATACTCTTTATCTGTCTACTTGTATTACTAATTCTACTTCTGGTGTAGATTCAAAGATGTGGCCTAATAGGCTTGGTCACAAGAATAGGAAGGGAATGGAAGTTCTTGATCCAAAAGGTATGTGTTCAAATTCGGAAAGCATAGATACAGTTCATTACAAAAAGAGGAAATTTGATGCCTTTGACAGGAACAAAGAAGCCTTGGTGTTTATGGAGGAGATGAAGGATAGAGATCAGTCACCACTGAAGCATAGACAGAGGTTTGATCCAAGAAGAATCACTTACAGGAACACACAGACAACCGACGTCAGTCAATTCGGTCATGTGCAGACTAGTAGGTTCTCAAATAAACTACGTCGATCTAACGTCACAACCCCGTCCTAGGGAAAACTTATCATATAACTAACCTCAGAAGCATTTTCTACCCCTGGCCTAGATTTTCGATCACTGGAACAGATTTTGGGTGAATTAATACAAACCCCCACATATTCTCACCTAAATTAGCCTAATGGTGGGACACTTACCAAATACTAGAAGGAAGCCATGGAATTTTAGAGAAGAAATTTAGAAGGCAAATGCCAACAATAGACCATTGAGAGACTCTGTTACTGTATTGTGTTACTTATTGCAGGGTTTCATATCAGGGAGTTTTCAGAGCCAGAAGTATCTCTCTTGAGAATTTGGGAGCAACAAAATTCTTGTGGCATAAGAACTGATGGTGGTTGGTCTTCAAGAGTGACTTATGAGTGAACAAAATAGATGGTGTGTACAAGTTGCAGCTATTTATCCTCCTTATAGACACTAGGCTGAAGAACCCCCTCCTTGTCACAGGTTGGAGAAGGAGACCAACGACCATCACAGGTCACGTCTGCCAAGCTATTCATGAATAGTTATTTAGTGTTTCATCTCTAATTTAAGTCATGGGTTGTGTGTCTAAGTTGTAAGTTCTATTTTTGTAAGCATGATCTTATTTATAGACCCATAAGGCATGTATTGTAATTATTCTAAGGCAAGTAAAAGCATTGAAGCTAGCAAGGTCAAGGAGTTTGGTCAAGGAGAACTACCAAGGACCCCCTTTTGAGCAATCAAGGTCTTTGCAAGTTGGTGGAGGAAGAAGTGGCATCTTCCTTAACAGTATTTAATGAGTGTGTATTGTCTTCTTGACTCTAATCTTTATCATTCTGGTATAATGTCAGTGAAAGTAATATTGTGCATAGACTGTAACATACCAATGTCAATATTTATTTCCCTAATTTTACTAATGTTAGCACTTTTTATTACCAATATTAGCAAATGTCATCAATGTCAACATCATTTTGATAAATTTTTATTGACTTAAGAAACCCTAACTTTTCAAATACCCATACACTAGGGAAATTAGAGATCACATATATCTCCCCAACCATGACAAACACCATTGGAGATCACTTACATCTTCACCCATAATGACTTTGCTTGGAGATCATGAATATCTCCTCACTCATTAAAACTTTTACACCAACCTCACATTGTTTATTTTGATGGCTTATGTTGTACCACTATAGTTGGCTATTATGCACACACATGTATATTAGGTGATTTATATGGCAACTAAGCTTGTCCTATCACCGTCAACCCTTTTGTGTTTCTTAGGGGTACTTCTTACCTTGGATACCTGGGACATATTGACCATTGGAGCTATAACTTTGATTGTTTTGACCTTTCAGCTATCACTTACAAGTTGTGCTTTAGTTACTTCTATCTGAGTCTTCCTTAACCTTGTATGTTATTGACTTTTTCAACTATAGCTTGTATTAGTATATACATATGGAATGATACTCAAATCTTCCACCACTCACCTAATTACCTTTTTATCAAACGGGTACCTGATTCTAGTTTCTCCTCCATTGATTCCCATTTTGAGGGGGGATACCTCTTCCAATACTTGGAGCATCTAACTCCTATTTTTGTCTTACAAACTTGTCAGTACAAATTACAAGACAAGGAGCAAATGTATACACCAAAATTATGTCACACACATGTGCATAACTCCCTAGTCTGAAACCCCTTTTAAACCATTTTTCAATAATAATAATTAACCTCCCTAACCTATACTTTTACCCCTCACACATTTAATTAATTTAAAATACTTAATTAAGTTAATTAAAATCCCTTATTGCCACCTTACCTAGCCACCTCACCCTATGACTAATTCTCACCTAATGAGTCACCTCAAGACATGGTCCCCTCATCTTAACTACCCAAGACTTATTCCCACTTCCAAACTAAATTCCTAATCAACTACCTCCTTCTTAACCTCTTATTTTTTACCATTTTATAATAAGTGTCATACTTGACATGAAAAATAATAGACAACTATCCAAAAATAGTAAGGTTTACCTATTCTAGGGCTACCAACATCAGTCAACCCATGACTGACATCGATAGGATCATTGATGTCGATAATATAAGCCAAACTCCAACCTAAATTTTAGGTTAGTAGAAATCAAGAAAATTCATTCTTACTGGAATTCAAGCTCTTGGCATTCTATTTTTGACATCCTGGCTTACTGTCATCTTACATAAGTTAATCATGATTAAGAACTAAGATCTTGAGGACCAACATCACCCACTTGTTCTCTCTATTTAGGGATTTATATTTAGACTCCATGATAGGGATCATCAATTTAGCACTTATCATTCAACAACCATAGCTAAGTACATCACTTATTTTATATGTCTTTTAAACATTTATTCTCCTATCACTTTATATCTACTATGCATTACTTTATACACTTTTGATAGAACCCCTATGAGGGAATTACAAAGCCTCCTCACTTGTTTCCCCTTAACTTGACACACAAAACCTCTGACTAGATCTACCCAAACCATACTCTCTTATAACTCTTCCCAACCTCCCAAAACTTGATCAAAACCATTTTTCAAACCCAAAAAAGCCTTCTTCAAGCTTCTAGATAATTATTTCCCATACTAACCTCAGAAACGTAGCTAACATCAGTCACCATCACCATCAAACTAGATAATAAAACTGATATCAGTCACTCCCCTATCGACATCGGTGATTGTGGATTCTCTTGCCTTCTCAAAACCTACCCAAATAACTTCTAAAACACAAACAAAATACATCACCTGCACCCTATCACTCTCTACTGCATACAAGTTGTTAATAATGGTAATTTTATCTCTCTTTCACTCTCTCTTTACCTTTCTTTTAGTTATTTAAAATACTTAATTAAGTTAATTATAAACCCTTGTTGCCACCTTACCTGGCCACCTCACCCTACGACTAATTCTCCACTGATGAGTCACCTCAAGACGTGGTCCCCTCATCCTAACTACCCAAGACTTATTCCCACTTCCAAACTAAATTCCTAATCAACTACCTCCTACCTAACCTCTTATTTTTTACCATTTTATAATGAGTATCATACTTGGCATGCAGAACAAAAGATAATCAGCCAAAAATAGTAAGGTTTACCTATTTTAGGGCCATCAACATCATTCAACCCATGGTCAACATCTATGGGACATCAACATCGATAATATAAGCCAAACTCTAACCTAAAGTTTAGGTCAATAGAAATCAATAAAAATCATTTTTACTTGCATTCAAGCTCTTAGAATTCTATTTTTAACATTTTGGCTTATTGTCATCTTGCATAAGTCAATCATGATTAATAATTGAGCTCTTGAGGACTAATAGCACCCACTTGTTCTCTCTATTTAGGTATTTAGGTTTAGACTCCCTGATAGGGATCATCAATTTGACACTTATAATTTAGCAACTATAGCTAAGTACATCACTTATTTTATATATCTTTTAAACAATTATTTGGATATCACTTTATATCTAATATGCATTACTTTACACACTTTTGACCGAACCCCCATTAGGGAGTTACAAAGCCTCCTTGCTTGTTTCCCCTTAACCTAACACACAAAACCTTTGACCATATCTACCCAAACCATACTCTCTCTCTCTCTTATAACTCTCCCCAACCTCCTAGACCTGATAAAAACCATTTTTTAGACCCAAAAAAGCCTTCTACAAGCTCCCAAATAATTATTTTCCCTACCAACCTTGATAACCTAATCGACATCGGTCACCTTCACCACTGATCTCAACAGTAGAACTGATATCGGTCACTCCCCTACTGATGTCGATGACTATGGATTCCTTTGCCTTCTCAAAACCTACCAAACAACTTCTAAGACACAAACAAAATACATAACCTACACTTTGTCACTCTCTACTACATATAAGCTATTAATAATGGCAATTTTATCTCTCTTCCACTCTCTCTTTACCTCTCTTTCAGTTATTTATTATTATTTTGTCTCTTAAAAGTGAACTATCATCTCTAAGGAAGTTTCACACTTCCTAAAACAAGCACATATCTTAGCAGCCCACTCATGTAACTACTAACAAACATCTTATGATAGTGATTTCTTACTTGCAGGTAGTCCTCCCCAGCTAAAGAGGAGTGCTCATAACCTCTAGATATGGCGCATTAACCAATCTAGGTTCATTCTAATTACTTATCCCCATCATTCTTTTTTATTTTCCTTTAGATTTGAAATAGACAAAATTTAGTGAAATAGACACATGGAACAATTTGAATTACTTAAAATCATTAAAAATGTGAAAAAGGGTGAAAAAGGCATTCAATGAAATAAAAGTGTGAATCCTTATCATAAGAATGATGGACATGGATGAAAACATGCTAGCATTGATTATTGTGGAAATTTCATCTATCAAAAGAAGCAAAAGCTAAAGTCGAGAACAAGTAATTAAAAACTTATAATCTAGAAAAGGAATGATAAGATGGTAATTTTATGAAGAAGGCTAGGTCTTATCCATGGTCTTACACTACAACTCATAATATAAAAACCCATGAGGGTGACAAAAATCATGTGAAAAATAAATGATAAAAATATGGTATTTTGTGAGGAAGGCTAGGTCATATCCATGGTCTTACACTACAACTCACAAAATATAAATCTAAGGGATGTCAAAAAGTGTTTAAAAAGAGTATAAAAATAAATAAGGCTATAATACATCATGAGGAAGACTGGGTCCTATCCATGGTTTTATAATGTGACTCATGAAAGAAAAAGGGGAAACCAGAAGACCAAATAGGGAGGACTAAGGTTTGTGAAAGAAGAAGAACTATTGTATATGGTGAGACCCATATGAGTATCCTAAACAAAAATTTAGATATATAGCATATAAAAATCATTAAAATAAGGGAAGGATTTAGGCAAAATATTTCTTGAGGAACTGTGCATTGGTGGGTTCTTTGCAAATATGGCCTTCATTAGTTTAAAGGTGATAGGTACTTGGACCAAGAATATCTTTGACTAAATAGGGGCCCCAAAATTTTTGGGCATATTTACCTTCTTTATCATGAGTGTAATCTAATTTGAGGACAAGATCACCAACATTAAATGTGCATATTTGAATATGTTTATTATGTTGTTTAGAAATACAAGCCTTATATTTGTGATTATGTTGAAAAGTAGAAAGACGGTGTTCATAAAGGAAATTGAGGGAATGAAGGTGAGATTCATGTAATTATTCATTTAGAATGATACCATGAAGATATATATAAAGAGAGGGAAGCTCAAATTTTAATGGAAGAACTGAATTAGAACCATAGAATAGAGAGAATGGTGTTACCCCAGTGGTAGTATGTATGCTAGTCTGATAGGCCTAAAGAGTAAGATAAAGATGAAGGTGTCAATCCATGTGGGTTTCATGAATTGTCTTTTGGAGGATTTTGTTGAGAATTTTATTAGTGGCCTTAGCTTGGCCATTGCATTATGGATAATAAGGTGTAAAAAATTTGTGATTGATCTTAAACTTAACACAAAGTTGTTTGACATTTTATTTTTGAAGTTACCACCATTACCAAAAATGATAGTATGGGGAACACCAAAATTGCAAATGATTTGGTTAATAATGAATTCAGTGATGGTTTTAATAGTGACATTAATAAGGGGTATGGATTCAACCCATTTAGTAAAATATTTAGTAGCTATGATGATAAAAACATCCCCATATTGAGAGTGAGGTAATTTAACTGAGATATAATCCCCACATAGAGAATGGCCAAGGAGATTTGATAGTTTGAAGCTCAACTAGAGGTGAATGAATTATATCATCATGAAGTTGGTAAGGGGTACACTTTTTAGTGAATTCAATTACATAATTTTCAAGAATATGTCAAAAGTAACCCATATGTAGGAATTTATGGGCTATAGCATGTTTGCTACAATGACCTCCACAAATTCCCCCATGTGCTTGTTCAAAAAGATGAGGGACCTCATCTTCCATAACACAATGAAGCAAGGTACCTTTAGCATTGAGATAATAACTAATTTTATATCAAAATACATATTTAAAATATTATTTATGAATGCAAGTCTTTTCATAAGAATTTAAGTTAGGAGGATAAGTTTGGTATTTCAAGAATTGAATGACGTCTTTATACCATGGGCTTTGTCAGATAGTGACAGTCTCGATGTGGTAGATAAGTGAATATAGTGGTTGAGTAAAAGACATAGATTTTCTTATTTATATAAAAAAAGTGGGATTATAAATAACTTGGTGGGGATGAAATATAGATGTTGAAGAGGCAAGGGAATCAACAATGGAATTTTGATCTTGAAAGATAAGCTCGATAGTGAAGGAGATGAAATATTTAGTGAGAGTGGTTGCAATTTGATGATAAATAATGAGATTATCACTTTTGAACTGGTAATCACCATTAACTTTGTAGAAAATAAGTTGAGATTCACCTAAAACATGTAGGTATTGGATGTCTAAATCAAGATCATCTCTCATTCCTAAGATTCAATTGTCTTATTTGGCCATATTGTTGGTGATGTCAAATTTTAAGTGAAAAGCTAAAGGGATGATTTTTCCAAGAGGACTTGTAAGAATGCAACCTACCCCATTTCCTTGAAGGTATTTCACACCATCAAACTAAAAGGTCCAAGTATCTTCATCTAAGTTGACATTGATTTTAGGAAGTTCTTCAATAACTACTTTTGGTCTAGTAATATCAAGGGAATAACAGATTCATCAAGATTACTTGCTTCAAGATCAATAGTAAAGTTATGAAAGTAATCTTTATGTGAAATATCTTGATTGAGACCTTAAATATAGATAATATTATCATCTAGAAGACTATATTGAAGGTGACTGGTAGCTAGAATAGGAGTTATAGCAAGTTGATTAGCTATGACCTATCCTTTAATAACTTTTTGAGTGATAATGTAGAGATCAAATTCTATGAGGAGGACCATCCATTTGCCAATTGTATCTCCAAGAAGAAAGGTTTTGGAGAAGAAGCGATAAGAGGGGTTGAAATTAATGATGACATAAGTAATTTGGGATAGCATGTAGTGTCAAAACTTTTCATCTATGAAATAAATGGCAAGGCAATCACATTCAAATTTGGTATAGCGTTTCTCATAATCAATGAGGCCTTAGCTAATGTAGTATATAACATACTCTCTTCCAGTATCATCTTATTGGGTAAGCATTTCCCCAACTAATATGGTGTGTAAAAAGTGTATAATATCAAGGGTTGATCATTAGAATAAGGACAAAGTGTAGGCAAGTGAAACAATGACTCATTACATTATCAAAATATTTTTGACAAGGGTCCATCCATTCTAAGGCATTACCTTTCTTAAGAAGGGAATTGATCGAGTTGTTGTGGTAAGCCATTTTAGGGATGAATAATCTAATTGCCCCAAGTTTGCCTAAGTAAGTGTGAATGTCTAGAATAGAATGAGGAATAGGCATGTTGATGATAGCACTAATCTTAACTAGGTCAACATAAATACTATGGGAAAAGACTAAGAATCCTAACAAATTACCAAATGTGACATCAAAGACACTTTTATAAGGATTTAGTATAACTTGATATTTAAGAAGATGGTCAAAGATGATGGTAAGATCAAAAAGATGAGTTTTGCAACTTTTATACTTATCAATGGGGTCATCGACATAGGTTTCAACAATTTTATGGATAAGATCATGAAAGATGTGATCCATTGCTTATTAGTAAGTGGCTCTAAAATTTTTAAGGCCAAAGTCCATTTTGACACAGTAATAGGTGGCCCATTTTATGGTGAAAGTAGCCTTATATTGCTCTTCAAGGGAGATGTGAATCTGATTGTAGCCTTGAAAGCCATCCATAAGAGAGAATATTTTGTAACCATTTATGGAATCAATAATGGCATCTATCAAAGGTAAAGGTAAGTTATCCTTGGGATAAGTGAGATTAACATTATGGAAATCAATATAGATGCAAATGACCATAGTGACCTTTTTTGAGTGGTAACTATGTTAGAAACCCATTTAAAATAGTCCACTAGTTTGATAAATTTAGTATCAAATAGTTTGATGATCTCCTTGTGACATAAAGTGAAAACCTCAAGTAGAACTTTCATTTGATTTTAATACACGAGCTTGGCATCAGGGTAAGAAATGATGTTAGGTAACATAATGCTAGGGTAAATACCAAGCATGTCCTCATAAGACCAAGTGAATATCTCATGATATTTATCAAAAAATAAGCTAAAGTTATCATACTCAGTAGGTGAGATTTCATAAGAAACTATAATTGGTCAAGGGCATGATAGAGTACCATATTCAATACGAGTGGTTTTTTTGATAAGAAAAACATTGACATCTTGGAAATGGTATAGGAAATTAGGTAAATAATAAATTAGATTAGTTTTAGGATCGATACTAGTAGCAAATTTGTTGAAACAAGGGGCTTTAGTTTTAAAATTCCCAAGTTTATGATGTTGCCAAGGAAGTTAAGGTTATCAGGCATAAATTAGTTCAAGAATAGCTTCGTCACTAAGAAGTGTGGGAAGAGGACCATAGTAATCAACATCTAATTCAAGATATATAATTTCATTACCATGGTGATCATACTCAGAATGTATCTAATGAACATTAGTTGCCTTGATATTGAGTTTAATCTCAAGAGTAGTAAAAGTAGATGGATCGAAAGGGGTTAGTGTGTCATTGGTTTCATTGATGGGGGAAGGATCAAATGCAATGATGGGATCTATAGGTGGTAAAGAGGATGAAATAATTGTCATAGGTTCATAAGGTATAATTTTCTCTACCACCTAAGGAGTATCAAGAAGTGGAGAATTGGAAAGAGGCACATAACCTTTGAGATCTAATTCATGATTCATAGAAATGGTATGAGCATCCCAATTAAAAGAATGAATTATAGATAAGTTTTCTTAATAATCTTAGACATCCAAGTCCCAATATTAAGCTTGGGTCATTATGTAATTATCATCATATATTATAAAAATTATACATGCTTGAGATATAGGGGGAGTTTTAGAAGGTGAAATCCCAATATTACTAAATTTACATGGAGACATGATGAGAGGATCTTAAAATAATTTGGCCACTCCAAATTCATTTCAAGTGAAGGCATATTTAGGTAAATAAATATATTTAGCATTAAATGGAGGGGGAAAATCAATGATCTCATTAATAAGAGGAATAGTATGGTCTTGAGGTAATAAATAACAAGGAAGCCACTCTGAAATGTAGGGAGGTAGCTTGGTAATATTTTAAGTATGTTGCAAATCGTTAGGCTCACCATCATCTGAATTAGTAAGAGTGACTTGTAAATTAGGATTGATGTTTATGAACTCAAGTAAAGGAGGAATTGTGGAAATATGATACTAAGATTTGGGATCAAGAAGTTGAATACTTTAAGGATTGGGATCAGCCTCATGGTTATATCATTTTCTATTATGTAATAATTTAATGCATTGGCTAATGAAAGAAGTAATGGCCCTTATTCTATGATTCCATGGGTGACCAAGGAGTAAATTATAAGATAAGGGTAAATTAAAGACCATAATTTTAGTTGAAACAGTCTTAGGTCTGATGGTTAGGGGAATCCAAATACAACCAAGTGGATTTTGATTAGTCTTATCAAAACCATGATAGGTAAGATGGGTTTTATTGAGATGATCTTTGTTATAACCAAGTTTGTTAGATAAGCTAAAAAATGTCACATTAATATTAAATCCTTGATCAATAATAACTTTATGGATAAGGGTATTATTTATAGCTATTTTAATAAAAAGTGGTGGATCATCAGCATATGAAAAATAATTTCATCATTGATCATGTCTTCATCAAGAAATTTGATAAAGGGATTGGAATAAAGACATAGTTTCAATGGTATATACATTGGTAGGTTGAGATTCAATATAAGGGGGTTCTTCATATATAGATGATGGATCTTCAATTTATTGCAATTGTTGCATAAGGAACTTGCGATGATAGGGGAAGTGTGAACCAAATCCATAAGTGGAATCTTGCAAGGCATAGAGTTAAGTTCTTCAAGAAAGTTCTAATGATATTTAGAGGAAGAACCAACATGATGTTTAGGAGGTAAGGTAGATTTTTATGGAATACAAGTGGTTGGGGGTTTGAAAGGAGGAAGTTGTTCCTCAAGAGCTTCTGAAGCTATATTAGTGGTTGTAGTATCTTTGAGAAGTTGTTCTTATAAAGATAGATTCTTAGGTTTGGTAACAAGATCTTTATGGGCTGACTTGTGATGATAATTGACCTTATTAGTGTTAACTTATTGATAATTTTTATAATATTGGTCATAATCAGTGTCAATGGAACAAACATCCTTGGTATTTTGTTGATTATTATTTTTGGGTATTTGAGGTAGAAGCTTTGAAAACTTGTCATTTCTAAGAAGCAGTAGTGTACTCTTGACGATTAAGGTTGATCATGGGTTCATGATTAAATTAATCACCAATAATATATGATACATTAAATTTAGTGAGCCCTCTATAAGATTCATGAGAGTGACCAATATTGGCATGCAACCAATAAAATTGATTAGGGTCATACCACTTAGGAGGATTGTTAGAATAAGTGAAAGGTTTAGAGGGTGGTAAAAATTATTTCATTTACTGCACTGAGAGTGGTGTGTGAGAAGATGAAGTAATGTCAACTTTGGAAACTCTTGGTTTAGTTTGCAAAGTATTACTAGTGATAGCATTAGTAAATTTTTGAAAATATCCTTTAAGAAGTTTAGGACTAGGCTTGAATTGCTTCATGAGAAAGTCATGACATTTTAATTAAAGAGGAGTTAAAGTAGCTATAAATATTTTGAAAAAGTTATCATCATTCATGTTAGTATTGGCTTTATGGTCTAATGATTTCCATCTTTTGATAAAGTCATGAGTTGATTCAGTGGGAGATTTTTAGCATTGATGAAGTGGCTAAGACAATTTTTGGGAAGATCATTGTGTTGAAACTCTTTAACTAAAGGATTGATCAAATCTTCAAGTTAAAAAATAAAATATTGGGGAAGTTGGTTGTACCATTATAATACATCACTAGTAAACATTTTGCCTAAAAGTTTAGTCATGGCAAAAGTATTAGTTTTTATCCATTCTTTGTAGAGATTACTAAAGGCTTTGAGAAATGAGCCAGGGTCTTTAGTTTCATCATGCTTTATAGTTAGAGCTATGTTACCAATATCAATAGACATAATGAATGGAGCTAAAGGCTCATTTTGAATAGTTTAAATCATCTTTTTATTAATTTTGGGTTGAGGAATAACATTTCCTAAGGCATCTCTAAGAGGTGGAAGAATATAATTAGGATTAACTTGAGGATGGATAGTTGGAGGTTGATTATCCATATTAATCAAATGATGTTGGAGTTGCATCATTTGAGAGGTGTTAAAAGTTTGCATTATGTTCATTTATTGTATGACTTGGGCAAGAAGTTGAGTGGTATCAATAAGTGGTTTGGTTTTGGTAGGAGCACTCCCTGAATTGGTATTAGGGGGAGAGTTATTAGAAGATGGATTATTAGTGGGATTATTTATTAAATTTATGTCAATTGCTCCCACATTAGTTTGAAGGTTTTAAAGATGATAAGTGTCTTGATAGGTATATAAAAGGTTAGATCCATCAACTTCATCTTGAGGTATGATTTTCACCATGTGACAAGTCATGAATGAAGGGGGGAGAAATACCCCAAGAGTGATGATGCTCTTGGGAGGAAAAGAGAGGAAGAAATGAACATCCCATATAGTATCTAAATGGATTCAGGTTGCCCAAGAAGAGTATAATAGGGGATTTCACATTTATTTGGGAGAAATAAAAAAAATGCTAAGGAAGACAAATAGAGAACTGATTTAGATAACAGGGAAAGAAAAAAAAGTATAGAGTTGACTAGGTCAACATAGTACAAAAAATAGGGGCTGAAAATTTAGAAAATAGGAATACATAGTCAACTAGGTTGACCTAGTTCTATAACCTGGGCAAAAAATAGTCAAAAAAAGATACAAAGATGATAGGGTCAACCTATTTCTATATCTTATGAAGCAAAAAATAATACTATGTTGATAGGGTTGACCTAGTACTATAGGCAGGGAAAATAGATAGTCTGTAAGAGACTGTGTTGAGTAGAATGACTATGTACTAAAATAGGAAAAAAATCGCAAGTAATTTTGAAAAGCAATAAATAAAAGGAAACACATAATTATTTTGGTCAATGATGTTGATCTAATTGAGGCACACATCACAAAACCTTGCACCAACATTGGTAAATGCAAGTTTTTTCAATACAACATACAATTGAGCAAAAAGTAAGCAAACAACTTAAAAAGTAAATGCTAACTAAGTGGTCATCCTAAATATTGGTAGATTATTAAAATATTATTTTAGATGTGATAGGGAGTTGGATATAATCAAGGAAATAGAAAGTAATCAATGGATGGTTTTAGGATTTTTAGGCTAAAAGGGATCTTTATTGGTAATGGTACTGGCTTAGTATTGGGTCCTACCCCCATTTCACACACCATAGTGATAAAGGTGTCGAGTGTTTATTTAGTATATACCATTAACCATGTGTTTATACTTGGCTAAAATCCCAAGTCATCTTCCCCCTTGGTGATGAAATACAAGTAGGTAGGCCTTGGGTAGATAACTTAAAATGCATGCTTAAGATTTTGTGATTTAGTAGTGTGTGCATAAAAGAGAAAAATAGTGAAAATAAATGGTATATTGAAAAACCACCTAATTAGACTATGTGATCTATTATAGGCATGTAAGCAACTAAAATTGAAAGTGTGAGCTAATTACTAGCATATAAGTGTTAATTTCAACTTTGAAACATAGTACAGTGTCATTTTATGTAATGAAATTACTTAGATGTTCGCATAGAATGATTTATATCACACAAAATAAGAAAATATGAGAGATCACACAACAATAATTGATAGCAGAGTAGAATACTAGCTAATATAGCAAATACACTTAGAGGGAGCAACCTCCATAATAATGCACTAAGAGTAGAATACTTAACATGATGATCAAAGACTAACCACTACCTCTTATATATAGTCTACTTATCCATGGTTATTCCATAGGCCAACCTAACTAAAAACATAGAGAAATATAACAAGAATATAAAAGAGGTATGTAATCCACAAGTTGGCCACACATATCCCAAGACATGCCAGAGGTTAAGGGTGTATCATGCCCCTCCCCTTCAAAATAGCATTGTCCTCAATATTGAATAAACTCTAGATGTTATTACACAAAAGATTCATCCTCTCAAGTAGCATCTTCACATGGTAGATTCTTCCATTTGATCAAGTACTCATTAATCTCTTGAGACTACAACTACTTAGTGTGTATTTGAAAGATCACCTCAGGATCAAGAACAACTCTTCCTTCCTCGTCCAATTCTAGTAACTTAGTTTGGGTAGCCACTTTGTGTCTAGTGACTTTATTCAGGCATAATACATGAAATACTAGATGTATGCAAGTGGAGGAAGGAAACTCTAACTTGTAGGCCACACTACCAATTTTCTACAAGATCAGATAAGGCTCATAATACTTAGAGATAACTTGTTATCTTTTTTATATTACTTCAAGGACATCTATTTATATGGATGTAAGTGAACAAAAACTCAATCACCAATGTCAAAGTTCCTCTCACTCATGTGTTGATATGCCTACTATTTCATGTGATTTTGGGCCATGGCTAAATTTTTACACAAACTGGCAAGGACCTCTTATTGACAGTGAATATACTATTCAAATACATGAACATAAGGATGGACCTCCAAGGTTAAAGTGATGGATGGTGGGTGGTATCCATATAGTTCCAAAAAAGGAGACATTTTGGAAAGACTATGAATAGAAGTATTATACCACCATTTATCAAGTGGCAACTAATGAACTCATTTATCCTATTTATCAAAAACAAAACAACAAAGATATCCTTTCAGACATTTGTTGACTACCTCAGTTTGTCCATCAGATTGAGGATGATATGATGAAATATGAGCCAATTGGGTGCCCAAACATGCAAATAACTCAGTCCAAAAATTACTAGTGAATATGGGATCTTAATCACTAATAATGATCTTAGGGGTACCATGCAATTTTTGAACTATATTGAAAAAAATAAACTATTGTACTAGCAATAAATGGTTGTGATAAAGAACAAAAATGAGCATACTTACTAAGATGATCTATCACAACCATGATAACATTTTGACCATCAGATCTCAGTAATCCTATAATCAAATCCATAGACACCTCTTCCCAATGTTGGATTGGGATGGATAAAGGTTGCAAAAGACTTAAGGTTTTGATGGTTTCTCTTTTATTTTCTTGATAGATCATACATTCATCCACATATTTTTGGACATCCCCCTTGAGTCCTTCCCAAAAAAAATCTTGATTAATTCTATGATAGGTTTTCAAAAATCCTAAATGACCCCCAATTGGAGTTTCATAAAGTTCTTGAATTAGTTTTTTCTTAAGAAGAGAATTCTTACATAGGTATAATCTATCTTTATACCACAATACATCAACCTTCCATGTGAATTTTTCAAATCCACCCAAACCTTACTAAAGATTATGAATCAAATTATGGGTAGCACTATCCTTGTCCCATTCTAATTTTTCTTCCTCTAGCCAATCTTCTTGTAGAATGGTCATAGCATATAGCAAGGCCTCAATTGATTCATCCTTCCTAGATAGTGCATTTGCCACTACATTGTCCTTGCCTTTCTTGTAAACTATTTCAAAATCATAGCCTAACATCTTAGTTACCTATTTCTATTATTCTTCAGATGATAACATTTGTTCCAAAAAATATTTGAGATTATCATGATCAGTCTTTACCTGAAAGTGATGACCCATCAAATAAGGACCTTATTGTTTGACTGCATGTAAAATGGCCATCATTTCTTTCTCATAAATGGGCTTGTGTTGATTTTTAATTTTCATTTGATGAGTTTCAAATGCAAGTGGTATACCTTCTTGCATTATTTCAGCACCCATACCAAGCCCAAATGCATCACATTCAACCACAAAAGTCTTGGAAAAATCAAGAGTAGACAACACTAGAGTGGTGCACATCACCAATTTCAATTGTTCAAATGCCTTGATAGCTATATCAATCCACTGAAAGGAGTCTTTATTCAACAAATATTTGAATGGGGCTGCAATGCTACCATAATTTTTTCACAAACCTATGATAGTAACCAATGAGCCTCATAAATCCCCTTAGTTGCTTGAGTGTCTTAGGAATCGGCCAGTCCACCATTGCTTGGATTTTTTTAGGATCCACTTTTACTCTTGTATATGAAACTAGATGACCCAAATACTCAACCTCAAAAGCTCCAAAAGTACATTTAGAATGTTTGGCATACAACTAATGTTGTTCCAAAATTGAGAGTACCTATTTCACATGGTGCAAATGGTCTTCCCAATTTTTACTGTAAATGATGATATCATCAAAAAATACTAGAATAAATTCCCTAAAAAATGGCCTAGAAAAAGTAATCATCAAACTCTGAAAGGTAGATGGTGCATTTGTTAACCCAAAAGGCATAACCAAAAACTCATAATGGCCCTCATGAGTCTTGAAATTCATTTTGGGTATGTCTTCATCATGGATCTATATTTGATGATACCTAAAATGTAGATCTAACTTGGTAAAATAAAGAGCACCATTTAATTCATCTAGAAAATCATCAATGACAAGAATAGGAAACTTAGCTTTGATAGTGTACTTATTGAGATCCATGTAGTCAAGGCACATCCTCCAAGTGTCATATTTCTTTCACGTCATGACAATTGGTGAAGAATATTGACTTTGACTATAGTGGATGATTCTTTCATCTAACATTTTTTGTATCATCTTTTCAATTTCACTTTTTGAGCATAAGGATACCTATATGGCCTAATGTTGGGTGATGTACTACCAACAATAAGTTTTATAGAATGATCATGTGTGCAGTTAGGTGGAAGTCCTTTTAGCATGTTAGTAAAAATAATTGAATGGGCATCAATCACTTGTTATAGATCAGGAGGTGTAGATGGTTGAGTTAGATGAACTTCCATGGAAAACAAGCAAGCTATAAATCCTTCAGCACCATTTCAAAGAATCTTTATCATTTGATGAGAGATAACAAGTTGTGGATGTTTATCCCTTTAGCTCAAATGTCCTTCCCTCAGAATGAAAACACATGAATAATTCCTTGAAATTCATCTCAATAGTTCCCAAAGTGGTGAGCCACTATACTCCCAGAGCAATGTCAACTCCCCCCATGGGAATAGCAAACATAGGAAAATCCAACAAGAAGTCTCCCATGACCAACTTAATACTATGGAATTTTACTAATAATTTGATAGTACCATCATCTATAATTATGACGTAAAATTCTAGAGTGGGATAAATGAATAATTCAAGTGAGTAGCCAGCTTTTGTTGATGAAGTTGTGTGTGCTCCCAAAATCAATTAGAATAGTGACCATCTATTTTTTTAGGAAACCCATCACCTTAAGAGTTTGGGGAGTACTAATACCTAAAAGGTAATGATAGGAAATAGTAGGCTAAGAGTCTTTAGATTCCTCCTTAGGACCTTCTTCATCCTCGCCAAGTGCCTCCTCATTATCATCATCCTAATTGGCACCTTTCATGTAAAATAGCTTATTTTCAGCACAATGATGGTCTTTTCTCCATTTGTTATCATAACCATAACACAACCCTTTGGCTTGCTTATCCTCAATTTTTCAAGGTTTTAGTCTGATGGGTTGAGGATATGATGGTGCTAAAAAGGTACAATAATGACCAGTAGTGCAAATTTTTTGTTTGACCATCTCTTTTTTCTCTATCATGTGTGCCCATGGGATATATTTTGATATAGATTCTAGCTTAAATATGTAAACCTCCAATTAAATGATATCTTTGATACCACCCAAAAATAGATCAATCAAATTTTCCTTAGTGATTTCTTCCACCCATAATGATAGATTCTAAAACTAATGAATATAATATTTCATAGATCTCATTCACCACAGTTTGGCTAACTAGTTGAAGTAGTTCTCATAGACATTATTTTGATAATGAGCCAATAACTCATCAATGAAAATAGACCATTTAATAGGATCATCATTATTTTTCTTTTGAGTACATAATTAATGATACCAAATGAACTTCTTAGGTTCCAGATATAGAGATGCCATGATCACCTTCTAAGAACTAGGAGTTTGATGCAGATCAAATAAATTCTCAAGTTGGGTAATCCAAGTGAGAGGATATTTACCATCAAACTTATGCATGTCCATTTTGGGCAACATCAGTTTCACACTATAATTAGAGTTGTTAGTGTTGAGAGGAAGAGGACCATAATGCTGAGGTGGAGGGTTGTTTGAATGTAACTAAGATGAAAGAGTAGCCAATGAAGTAGTGATCTAATTCAATTGATTGTGAACCCCATTAATCTCTTTGTGCATCCCTAAAATATCAATTTGAACTATAAAAAATTCATCATGCCACACTAATACTTTTATGTCAACCTAAAGTTGATAAATTAATGGATCTGAAGTTCTAGATTCCATATCACCAGCAAAAGGAGTGTTAGGAGTTTCTTTCCCCCCTTTTCATCTCCATGTAGAAGGACCAGCCATATACAAACCCTAGTAGGGTTTTTACCTCAAAAAAAGTGTACCAAGGGATGGTACCATTGTAATCACCTCACCAAGATGAATCCAATGACTACTTTTATGCACTAGGGTAAAAAAAGTTGGCACAAAAAAGTGTATTGGTGGACTATACCGTTGCAATCATCTCATCGAGACGAATCCAACAACTGTAAATGTGCAAGGAAAAAAATTCCAAACTTTTTTTTGTAATTATTTTTTTTCAAAAGAGAATTTTGAATAATACTGCACTAATATAAAAAAAAAAAAAAAAAATCTCAGATTTAAAGTTATGTTTTTTCACTCCTTCCCCTCACAGAAGTCACACCTCGCCCGATCCAAAAAAAAACAATAAAAAACTTGCCCAAATTGAAGCTCTGATACCACTTGTAATGAAATTACTTATATGTTTGTACAAAATGATTTTATATCACATAAAAGAATCAAATATTAGAGATCACATAGCAATAATTGATAGCATAGCAGAATATTGGATAATATAGTAAAGCCACTTCAAGGGGGAAACCTCCACAATAATACACTAAGAATAGAATACTTAACATGATGATCAAAGACTAACCAATACCTCTTATATATAGTCTACTCATCCATGGTTATTCCATAAGCTAACCTAACTAAGAACATAGAGAAATGTAACTAGAATATATAAGAGGTATGTAAGCCACAAGTTAGCCACACATATCCCAAGACACACCAAATGTTAAGGGTGTAGCATTTTAGATGATAGTGTATGCAAAGATTATAGATTAGAATTGATAGTGTCATTATTGTATTACTAAAATAAAGGTTTGAAAAATAACTACATTGATAGTGTTCACCTAGTTTTCTAGATAGAAGATAGAATATAGAACTACATCGATAAGGTCAACCTAGTGTATTGTATGGGGGGAGTTTTGAAGACTACAAATTGTGAAAAAAGAAATGTAATGAAATAAAAAAAATGAAAAAAAAATGAGAGAAAGGAACCTTGGTGGGTTGGAAGATTCTTATAATTTGCAAAATTTCTATTTAAGTTTCTTGAAAGTTCTACCAACTAAGTTGACTAGGTCAACCTAGTTCTATAAAACCCTAGTACTAAAGCCTATAAAGTAAATTGCATCGACAAGGTTGACCTAGTATGTTTTCTAGAGGTCTAAAAAGTATACTACATTGACAGATTTAACCTAGTAGCTTATACCTGATGAAAAACTTGTAATAGAATAAAGTTGTATTGATGTGACTATGTGTTAAACCTATGTATAGAAGTTAAAACTATACCAACACTATCGACCTAGTATCACAACTATAGATAAATAAAATGAAAAAATAATGAAAAACATAAGATAAAACCTAAAAGGGTTAGATTTATTTTGGGTTCACCAAAATGTATGAAATCAAAAATGCATCATGTCTATAAAGCAATCCTAACTCAGAGAAGATAGATCATACCATACACTTCTGATTTGGGACACATTAGATAATCGGTAACATGACCAATATGGGGATCCATTAGACCAAATAAGGGGATATTTTGTCACAATACACAATGATAGGGAAGGTTCTAAAGCCTCTAGTCAAGCATATTTATGAAATAACCCTAGTTAGGTCCTATGTTTTATATTCACTAAACTAATATCAAGTAAAGCAAATAAATCTAATTTAGTCCTCACCAAAGCTTGTGGCACAATATGGGGGTTAATAAATAAACAAACATGCATAGGAAAATCTCAATTTAGCTATGTATGAGTAAGACCCTTATACATGAAAAGAGAAGAGTAGTATTATTCAAATCCAATATTTATGTTACTTCTATCTACTAAAGAGAGGAGCAAAGTCAGAGAATACTTACCTAAAAGATGAACCCATCAATACTCAATATCTCCCTTAGCTAAAATGGATTTATAAGAGGTTGTTTTAGTTTGTAAGAATCACTAAGAAAGGCCAAAGCATCCAATACTTCTCTATAAGACTAGATTCTCTAAGTAGAAATCCTAAGCTAAGACTCCTCAAGTATAATGGTGGAAGAACAAATTGTAAAGAAGTGCAAGTGAATAATAAATCTTATTCATTATCTAAATAATGATGAAATGATCTTGTATATATAGGTAGATTTAACCATAAGCCCTTCTAAAAAATTTGGCTGACAGGGTCGACCCAGTCGACCTAGTAGAGTTATAGACAAAAATTCGTAAGGTCATGAGCTAGGTTAGCCAAGAGATGGCCCAAACCCTAAATGAATTTTACCCAAAATAATATAGGGTTAACCCAATCTACCTAGTATAGTATACTGTCAAAACGGGATTAAGGTGAGGAAAAGAGGGATGGAAAGTGGGAAAATATTGGAGTATGCAAAAGAGGAGTGATATCTTAGAGTATGGTTTTTAAGATCTGGTTAGATTTATAATAAGTGGTAATAAGGGACAACAATCCTATGAAGCACCAATGGTCTATCCACCCCTTTCCTAGTGCACCCCTTAGGGCATACACTCAAAGAGATCGAGACTCAATGGGTTCCTTCAAGTTAGAAAGCATCAGTATTTGATAAAAGTTTGATAATATTTTATGTATACAGATAGTAGTGCCACATTTGGATAATAACACCATATGGATTTGGTCCCCCAAAAATGGTGCTAGTGTCACTTATGTAGGATTATCTAAACTTCTAGGTACACTTGTGCCTATGTTTTTGGATTTTATTTCTACATGCACAAAGTTTGAAATTATTCATTGTACCTATAATAATTAATTTATGATGCAAACCCTAATCCTCTTTGAAAATAAGGCATGACTTGAAAAGTGTATTTATTAGTAGGATAGGCTAGACATCCTCAACATCCCATTGTGAAGAGAGTTTCCTACATACTAATACTCTGAGCAGGGATCAATACAAATGTAGTTATCCCTACCTAAGTGATGGTGTAAGTGTAAGTGATGCTATAATCATAGTGGTATTCAAAGCCTTGAATGTTCTTGAGATTGTATATCTAGAAAATATGAGCTTAGGATAGTTGCAGATGGTAGTATGTGGAAGTAGGGAAGAATAGGTATTAATAACATTGATTTTACTCAACTTTTTTTGAGTTTGAATATGTATTTTGAATCTAATTTCCATTTAGTGGATAAATATCTAAAATTCATGTATTTATAGTGTTTTTTCGCTTATGCAAACAATAAAATATTCTTAGGTTGAACTTAGGAGGTGTTTACCTTTGAAAATATATTCATTCAAGAAGGATAAGGTAAAGGACATTAGTTTCATTATGGGGACACTAGTATGACATGGCTCTAGTGTCCTCAATATGACACTAATGTCTAGCTGGCAGACTGTTAGGCATGAAGGGCCAAGATTAGGAAATGAGGGTCTGAGACTACATTTAAGATTATTAAGGACCCCTTTGGTCTACACAAAGGCTATAAAAGTGTGATAATAGGATATAGGATAGGTCTAGGGATAAGTTAGGAATAGGTCATCCAAATTAGAACTATTAGCACTTAAATACTACTATTAGGTAATTACATTTGACCCCACTTTATGTTAGAAATATAGAAAAGTAAAATGAATAGTATAAAGGAAAAAGAATCATACCTAGACTTACTTAGGAAGTGAATCCCATGATGTTGAGCTTGAGTATGTGAAGCTGGGTCTTTTTATGTGAATCATGATCTAAAGCATGACCTGCAAGTGAAATGTGTATAAATTGATTCTCACTTAAGATATAGTAAAAACAAAAGACTATTTAGATTAAATAAGTAACTAAGTAAAACTAAGTAAATATATGGGGAATAAGAAAGGAATGAATACACCTCATTGGGTACATGAACCTAGTGACAACCTATGTGTGCATATATATAGTGATCAATTATTGAATAGTTTGGACTGAGTTGATAGCTTGCTCAATCTTCATGTGTGGTGGCTCAAAAAATTAATCTAGTTTTGACTCCATCATTAACCACCCCTACTTAGTGGATCATGACCTATGAATAGCTTGGATTGGACTAAAAGTGTGTCCAACCCTCTCATGTGGGTGGCTCAAGAACTCAAGTAGGATATGAATCCATCATTGACCACCCATATGTAGTAGTTATATCTAAAACTAAACTATGCAAAGTAATGTAAATATCTAATTGAGTATATATAACTATGTATGTGGGCTCCGTAACCACTTGGGTACATTAGGCAACTCTAGGCCACTCGAGAATGCCAACTATTACATATGGAGTAAGGCATGAAACTAGTGACAACCTAGAATGTGATTTCAAGAGTATATATTATAGATAATGAAATGGAGTTTTCCATTCCATTTGATCAACCTATGTGTAATTTAGAATATGGTAATAATGTGTTTCACACATGCCCCTAATATGATATCTAAGTATATTGATTATGGATTGAGTTAAAATAATTGTATCTAATTATCTAAACTAAATATGAGAATGATCAAGCCACACATGTTGTCACCAATATGAAAAATTGATATGAATTTGAGTTACACTAGTGTGAATATGATAAAAATATTAGCATAACTATCAAACCTATAACTAGATCTGTGTAATTTTGTATTATACCTAGTGTACTACTCTAATCAATTTGAACTATCCTAAAACTAAGGCTATTATATAGTAGTGTTGCATATTGGACAGTAACATCATGTGGTGCTAGTGTCCTTATTTAGGCACTAATGTCTATGTAGTCTGAATTTTATGTCAATGTACTAATTTTTGAGTTGATGCCTTTTCTTGTGTTTACCTATGTCTAATTTATTGAAACTGAGTCTATGTGCTAAAAAATATTCTATAAATGCAATATAAGATCCTGATCTCTATGACAAACCTATGAATGCCACCTCTTTTGAGGGTAGTTGTTGAATCTATGAAAAAATTGTCCTCAAAAGAAATAGATCTACAAAATGTGTGTTAGTTAGAGCCTATATGATAACTATGTGATAATCTAATATAATGTGTAAACATAATATCAGAATGTAAGATAATCTGAGCATAAGTATGTAATGTAAGATGTATGTCATTTATAACATTACATAAGGGTGTCAAGATAGATGTAATCAATATATATAAAAACAAATATGTGTATAACTGAGTAGCTACCTAGGGGTATGGGGAATGATGTCCATCACAACACCCAAGTAGGAAGGGTAGATACATGAGGTTACTCATGGCATCAATAATTGGTGTGTGTAACAAACAAAGATAAGTTTCATGGTTATGACACATACAAGAAAGCATACATACAAAACACATGAGGCATGCAAAGTAGGCCAAGGGTCCAAAATATAAGGGACATGGGCACATGTCACTAAATCTAAGAAAAGAAGACATATAAGGACATGTTCAAATGTACACATACACAAGTAAAAATCAATTTATCTTAGAGCCACATAGAAGGACATGCTCAAATGTCCACATACACAATTAGGAAAGCACACACAAGGGACATGGGTACATGTCCCCGGCATACACACTATGAAAAAAAGTGGCATAGAGAAAAAGAACATTGGCATATTTAAATTCCCTTGATTATAAGAAGCATATAAATACAATCAAGTCTAAACTATGAAAGATATAAATGAAAACATGCATGAATGTAGTACAAATCTGTGTGAGACCTAGGATGTACATATATTGAGTCTAAAGTAGTAATGGCTAAAAAAAACATGAGTAAGAGTATCAATGAACAATATCAAGATATAAAAATGCTAAAATTAGAATGTATAGAATGTAAGGATATAACCTAGTAATAGAAACTATGTATAAGAATCTCCCAAGTGGTTGAATGTGTCAAGTGAATAACCATGGATCAGTGAATATACCCCTAGTGGGTAAATAACATCAAGTTTAGATCAGTGTCATAGACATGAGTCTTGTAAGCAATCTGTGAGCACTCAACAAAAGTAAGTGAAACATGTAGAATGATAAAACTATCTATACTAAGATAACTATCATATGTAGTGTCTAGAAAATATAAGAGATGTAACATATCAATGCATACAATCTATAAGATTTGTGAAATTTGAGTAATATTTGAATTTTTTTTGTGTTTTGGTATTTTAGATTATTTTAGTAATTTCTAGATATAAACTATGTACAACTAACATGAAAATGAACTATGTATAAAGAGTAAGAGAGAAGGAAAGTATGTACAAGAGGTTAGGAACAATACTAATCAATGAGTCTCATAAGAGACTCACTATCACTATGACCTATGTCAAATAATTGAACTATGATCATGCATGCTATGTGAAATGGTAACTATGATCCCATAATTTGTTGTACTAAGTGACTAGTAACTATGTTTGCATCTACCTTTGTAGTGGTGCTAAGAATTAGTGGCATTAACTATTGTGTCCTATAAATTTTAGGGGTCTTAGGATCCCATTGGGTAGAGGAAGTTTTAGGTGACATAGGTTCCCTATGCTGAGAACCTCGACAACCCAATAATAATGATCTCATCATAAACTTAGTGGAAGAAGTCCCTCTAGTATTTGTGACATATCTCTGATGTAGGGGTTTGTCCAATAATGGTTTCCATGGGAGATTATGTATACATGTCAATACGGTAGGATTAGACCTCTCTTGCACAAGTGGCTCTACTAAAATCTAGATGTATCCATAATAACTATACTCTAAGCTATAAATGATAACTATGTTATATATAGTAATGATGTCAGAACTATAACTAGTAATTGTGTTATAACTTCTTATGGGATAGGTAAAGGATAGTCACATGGGAGACCCTCAAATTTCACCACCTAATTTTCATGTATGTACTTTAAGCATATATGCAATGTGGGAGGGATGGATCATAGCTGATGTAACCATGGCATACCAATAACATGTCAAACATTCATGCACTAGGTATGACTAAGAACTAAATGGATATATGTGTTGGTCCAACTTGTAATAGAATCACAATCTCCCTAATGGATATCTAAACATGACCATTGAAACTAATAATAATTATGTCTATAGAAAATATATACTAATTTGAATATCCCAAATGTTGAAAAAGTGTCATAGTGCACATGTTAATGTTTGACCTATTATCAACCATAACACTCTAGATAGACAAAGATTTTATTATCACTTGGATTTGCACTCGTTGAGGAAATGTCTCATCTCTTCTCATCCAAGTGGAATAATGGAAACACCTCTAGGTTATGGGTGAGCCTAAAAATGAGGTCAATATTTAGATAGGGCTAGCTCCCTTGATGTATCACTTGTAGATCACTACCACACCTATGATTATAATGAAAAAGGGTGGGAAAATTAAAATTAAACTATCTTAAATGAGGTGATACACCAAATTAGCTGATGACTACCAACCAGATATAAGTCACACATGAGACCAAGAGACTAACTAAACATACACTTCTTGAATCTAAATCTTCTCACATCAATATTTCATTATGAGGTTGTGATGAATGTTTAGGATAGGAGGACTAGAAAATAGGCCTTTAATGTCACGAGTGAATATAATAACTCACTCAACCTTGACACTTCACTAAAACACTTCACATGACCTATAAGAAGAAGATTTCAAGTTGTAAATAGGTGTGAGAATGAGACAACATGCTAAGGAAAAAATAGCCATCACTAAGCAAGATCAATCATCCAAGTAAAACATACTATGAATAGTCATGAAAGAGGTAAAAATTAGTAGTCTTTATTGATCCGTGGTATGCAAATAAGGCATCACCATACTCAAGTGGAGCATGGTTTACAAAGGCCAAAATGGCTAGTTCTTATAGAACTTGAGAGAGAGAAGAGAAGAGAGATGTCCAAAGGCCATAATGACACTTGTCAAGCTGATAAATGAGTTTAATTTACATAGGAATAAAATTTGAAACTGATCATGCAAGTTTAGAAGAGATAAGTGTCATCCCAAGTCATGAAACTCTTGAAATGTGGCATGAAATTCCCTTTGTTGGCTCAAAACATTACCTTCATGATTTAGCCCTATTTGAACATCCCAAAACTAACTAGGGATAGGTCTAATTATTGGACTAATATTGAAGGGTTTCATACATGCTTCTCCATTCATTGGTTGCATTCCTACTCATCTATAATCTTTTGGAAGGGATCCATCACTGCTTGCAGTCAAAAAAAACTCCTCTTTCACACACCTTGCACACTTGGCTTCAAATTTGGCTTTAGTTTCCCATGTAAATCCATAAAATATTGTTAAATACATGTTTAAAGACCATCCATGGACTTAGATGCATTAGGTACACCTTAAAATTACCTTACTTGGAGTTTTCCACCCTTCTCAATAGTTTGGTCACTATGTCAGTTTTGATTGGCTGAGATGAAGTTGTTTGTTGAGGCACCCAGGAGTTTTTTTGAAGTAATAAATTGACATAGGGAGTTATATTAAGTTCTAATATTCCTTTCCATGTGATTTTCATCTTTAGACTCCTTATATAACTTGAGAAACACATAATAACATCAATAAAACCCTATTTTATACTCCATCCATACAATTTAGTATAGTCCAAAAGGATTGGGAGTAGCCTTTAAGAGTTCTGTACAACATCTAATTAACATTATAGGCAAACTATGCCACTTGGGTTCACTACTTGCTCAATCTTCTCAAAATAGTCATTGGCAATGGTTTTAATGAGCTTCGGCCTATTTTACCCTCTTAAGCTTTGTTCATAAAGATAAGACAATATAATTTCAAAAAAAAATCACAAGATGAATGCTCAGGGCCTTTCTTAACATATCCAAACTTCATAGGTTCCCATGCAAATAATTCAAGTATATATAAGCTTCTAAATTTGCCTTGTCGAGCTCTTTTTTCCATTTCTTATAAGCTTGAGTTGTCTTTAAGGAAAAAGTGGTCTTTTCATGGCTTCCCATGCATCCAAATAGATTTTTAATGTTTATTATGACACTATACACATTCCCAAATGGATTTTAAATCTCATCTCATGCTAGAGTTTAAGTTGACCTTTCATTTGGACTCTAAGCATAACCATGACTTATAATCATGTTTCCACTTTTGAGGGTTTAGACCTCCCTATGGGTATTATCCCTTATGTGAGATGTTTCTCATGTTTTCTTATGTGTATTTCAACTTCTCACACCTTTTTTAAGGGTCTCTTTAGCTTCTAGTTTCATCTCCAAATATACTTTCCTCTAAACTATATGGTTTACTCTCAAGGGAAGTGCCCTTTATCTGAGACAAAATAGAGGGTACTCCCCCTATTTTATTAGACCAAATGATAAATTAAGGAGATTTTATATGTTTCAAATAAATTATTCATAAAATTTCATCCCTTGGTCATGTTTTTTTACCTTCCAATTCACCCAAAATCCAAGACAGACTATACGTAAGTAGACTATGTGCAAGGTTCAACCATATGGACTATGTATTGTAATATTAGTGACCTCTCTCTTTTAATTTCCACTATCAAGGGCATATTGAAATTTATTCCATAATTTTGAGATAATTCAAAAACATTTATCATATTAGATCCCTCCAACACTTCTCATTACATACTTCTTCAATTGATTGTCTTGAACTATAGATTGTGTTCTTGTTTGAGAAGGACCCCTAAAGATTATCCTACCTAGTTGGACCTTGAACATGGTTGTAAAATCATTCCTTGAAAGTTTTTAATACTAATTTTAAATTATTTAGGTCAATCTTCCTCATGTTCATACTATTTCCACACCAAGAGCACTACCTTCCTATTCACTATCTGTAACAATCAACAGTGCTTGACCTCCTTGAAGCAAAAGACTTGTAAGTAAGCATTACCTATTGAAAATTGTGTCACACTTCCTTTAAGAATATTATTGATCATTTAGAGTCAAATTTAACCAACCAAAATTAACATTTTCATGGTCACACTCCTATTATGGATGGTGTATAGGTTGATAGTCTATTGTAGGTAGGCAATTTTAGAATTAGTACACCTATAGGTGCTAATGGGAGATAAAACATAGTATAACATCCTCTTTAGGTGATAATTATTCTCCTTTAAATTCCTTTTCAATTGGTAAGGTCATTTAATCATGAGGATATATGTCACCTATAACCTTGTGTGTAAGGGTCTTCCTTAAAGCTCAAAATCCTATAGGTGACTATTGCCTAAATTTAGTGGCCAAAGGGCAACTTTGAGCCTTTCAACAACTATCCTCCACTAGTCATCTACCCTTAAAATTTTGCATAGATATTTTCCTCTATAGAGGATACAATGTATGCTCATTTATATGCTTTGAAAGTATTTGTAACCTTTTTATAAATCTTTGGCAAAAATTTTAGGTGCTATGTTTTCCCATTTTAGGGATTTGATCCCTAAACCTACAAACATTTGCCTTTAGAAGTGATTTTAAACTCCATTTGCCAACCTATCCCTTCAAATGGGTCTGCCAGAATCTCCTCAATACATTATAACCTAAATAAGGGTTTCACCACCTATTTTGACAACTTCTATATAACATCTCAGATCCTTGTGGTACCACCTCTAGGTGGATTCTACAAGGTAACACAGGTAGTGAAAGTATGTTTCAAATAGTGCATGATGTATGGTCATTTGATCATTCCTAGTCTCTTGAAAAAACTCAAGTTCCTACTTGTAACCTTGAGTATTTATAAACCACTCAAGTATGCCTTTTCCCAACCTAGTCATCTTCTTGTAGGGCACCTATAAGTACATTCTAAATTGCATATAGACAGGCAATGAGTATGAGGTTGGATAGTGTGCATATTTTTGACCATTTAATGAGTTATAAACATATATCAATACTTAAAAATTGATATTTAAAACCTTTAATGACTTTAGTGAGATGATTTTATTGTTTTCATGTGATCTTCTTCTTCCAAGCACCTGTAGCTACATTTTCATGGTAGATAATGTAGAATTGTTACACATGATTACAACAACACTTTCTTTCTTGAATCATATGGAGGGATAAGTTTCTTATTCATGTTTAAATGAGATATTAAACCTATTCAAACCCTTTCTGAATCCATTAATGTGATAAAATCATTATTTTAGTTCACTCAATTGCCTATACATGACAGTCATGGAGCAAACTGGCTACATCATGTTTATGACTATAACCCATGAAACATTGCTTGGAGAATGAGATTGAAAGGTAAAGGGAATAAATATAACATTAAAAAAATGGAAAGGGACCCATCAAAACCCTTTTAAACCATTTTTTAAGCATGAAGATCTTGAAAATGGTAGAAATAGGCATGTCATCCCAAATGAGAGCAGTCTACAAACTTGAGATGATTTGCTCATAAAATCACTTTGGAACATGAAAATAGGCATGTAAAACATTAGAATAGAGATTCAACATCTTATGGAATCAAATTCTATAACTAGATTGTACAAATTTCCCCAAACCAAATCAAAACCTATAAGGTACATAGATTAACGAGCAGATTGGATAGTCTAACTTCTTAGGAATGGTTCATAAATCACATACCACCATTCTTATACAACAAAACATAAAATTTAATCTAACTTATTTTATAAGACACCCCCAATATATTTTCTTGAAACCTCTCCTATTGACCATACCAAGTACAAACTTGAAGACCATTTTTGCTTACCAAGCCTAGTGGAAGGAGAGAGAAGTGGTTTTCTTCATTTCTTTGAGCTTCTAATAAAAAAATCACTATAATGAGTGTGTGGAAGACTAATAAACACCATTGAAGTTTCCTCATTTGTATGAGGTCATATAATTTTGTACACCTCATTAAATGCTTATTTTATCCAAGAAAACTACCTTTTCTTCTTAGGAACCTATCACTTTATAGTTATAATAGTTACTTAAGACTTATTAGGACACATGGGGTGTGACATCACCTTTTTAAACCTTAAAATTTCCCAATGAGGCTATACAACTCATTTAATTCTCTATTTTGACCCCTAAAATGACTCATAAAGACAAAAATATTGAAAATGATCAAGAACAAGGCTAATATGACATGAAATTACATAAAATGACATATAATACACCTTATTACATAATATTAGACCCCTAAAAGTCCTAAAAAATCAATTTTTTACCTATAAGGGTCCCAATTTGACATGTAGGGTTAAATTTGGTCAACAAATCAATGACTCATAGGGGTAATATGCATGTTATACTAAAGAGACCAGTAGCCTTATCATTCCATTGGGATTAATGAGTCATCTATATTATAAAACACAATAAGATGACTTTGACCATTGACAACAAGCTTTGATCAAGACAAGACCAATTGACTACCTCAACCACACAAAATGAAGGACACACACAAAGCAAAGCAAATAAACTAACAAGACACACACACATGTGCTCAAAGTACTCAGGAAAATAAAAAAACAAACCACTATGTACAACTAAAAATTAAGCATACCTCCCTTTCCAAGATCAAAATGAAAGTTCCTTGCATCTCCTTCTTCATGAGATGAATCATAGTGCCAAGCATATTGCTCTTTAGATTGGATACTTGATGGATCAGACCTATTTATTGGCACTTCACTTGCTATGCTATCAAGTATACCATACTCAAATAGGTATCCAATGTAAATTTATTCCTCTTGGCCTTGTACACATACCTCATATTGTTTCCCACTCTTCATCTCATGATCAACTTGCATCTTCTTAGTAGGCATGGCTTTAAGAGGAGTAGTTTCTTGTTTCTTAGAAGATTGAGGCCAATAGAAGCTTGTTCCATCCTTCAAGATCTGATGTGTTTCTCCCAACTAATTAAAATGATGATATACCATTTTTATGATTTCCAACCTATCATCATGGGATGCATATGTCTCTTGAAATGATATATTTGAAAATTTGTTTCTTCTTTACATACCCACTTGAGTATCATGGTTGCCTTCTTCCTTTTTACTAGATCATAGTCTTCTTGAAGAGGATTATAACCTATTCTAATTATTTCAAACAAGTCATCCTAAGGCTGATTAGACACTTGTTCTTTCTCATCTATGACATTTTGAAAATTTTCATCTTGCTTACCATCACTTACAATCAGCTCTAAAGAAGTTATAGACCCCTTGAGAGACTCAAACTCATTGCAAATGCTTAAAAACTACTACCACAAGTCTTTATCTTCTCTTTGATTAGCATCATAAATGGAAACAAAAAGATAATCTCTTTCATCCTCTTCTTTAGAATCCAAAAGGACTTCATCCAAGATTTATTTTTTGACACAAAGAAGGCATTCCTCATTATCAACATAACAAGAAGACTCAACACAAGGATTCACCTCTTCCTTAAAATTTAGGACCTCTTGAGGTCTCTCAAATTGTATCTCAACTATCATAACATGAATTTGCTTCTAAAGGGTTGCAATATCTTTGATCTCCTTCTCCTTCTTGGTGATGCCAAGACTAGGCATCTTGTAGTCAAGTGACTTTGCCTAATACGGCTACCAAGGAGCTATATTTTCTTCAAGCAAGAGTTTTGAATTATTCTAAACCAAATGTTCTTCTTTAGTTTCCCATATCATATGTCCATCAAGGCAAAGGGTTATGGGGTGAGGACAAGATAAACTAGTTGGTGAAGGTGGAACATAGAACTCAAAATGAGATTGAGAATGAATTATAGGGGATTCTTTTGGAAACTCTTGAGGAAGGGGAGGCAGACCTTGGGCTAAAATAGCTTCATTTTATTCCTTCTATTTGGCAATATCTTCATCAAAAATTGATTTAGATTGAGGAATTTATTGAGGAAGGTTAGATAGGGTGTGTTTAAGCACAGGATCCTCTTTTGGTTATAAACCTTCCATCACACATTGACTCAACAATTTTAATCTTAACTCTAACTCCTCAATTTGCTTAGCTAGGTTCTCTTGGAAAAGTCTCTCTTGAAGTTGATGGGAATTTTTATGAGAATAAATATTATAATTGGGCTGATACAACTCATGACAAGGCTAATAAGGGTCATATTAAAGCTAGTAAAGATCATAACAAGGCTTATAAGAATCATACAAACATTTATGGGGAATACCATAAGCTTGATATACCTCACCAACTTGTGTAAAATAATAATCCCTACAAAAATTAGGTATTTAACTACATTGGGAAGCAAGAACATAAAGAAAAATATTACCAACAATCTTCAAAAAGAAAACTTGAGCTGCTTGACCTACTTATGTAACTTTAGAGTTGCCATTGATGCTTGGATAGATGCCTCTAAATGTTGATGTGTTGAAAGACAACATCAAAAGTCCTTCAAATTCTTAGATAATAAGTCCCACTTGGTATGCCAAAAACTATTGTTACTTGGATTTTCACCCTTTAAGGAGATGTCTTATCTCTCCTCATCCAAGTGGAACAATGGAAACACCTCTAGGTTGTGGGTGAGCCTAAGAAAGAGGTGAATCTCTAGATAGGGTTATCTCACTTGATGTACCACTTATAGATCACTACTACGCCTATACTTGTGAGGGAAAAGGGAGAAAAAATTGGATGTAAACTATCTTAAAGGATGTGATACACCAAATTATTTGATGACTACTAACTAGTTTCAAGTCACACATGAGCCAAGAGACTAACTAAACATACACTTATCCAATTTGAATCATCTCACATCAATATTTCATTATGAGGTTATGATGAATGTTTAGGCTAGGAGGAATAGATAAGAGGCCTTGAATGGTAATAGTTAATAGACTAACTCACTCAACATTGACACTTCACTAGAACACTTCACATGACCTACAAGAAGCTTTTAAGCTATAAATAGGTGTGAGAATGAGATAACATGCTAAGGAATAATAGTCATCACTAATAAATATTAATAATCCAAGTAAAAAACACTATGAATATTCATGGAAGAGGTAAAAATTAGTAGTTGTTATTGATCCATGGTGTGTAAATGAGTAGGGATTCAACATAATCAGGTGGAGCATGATTTATAAAGGCCAAAATGGCTAGTTCTTATAAAACTTGAGAGAGAGAAGAGAAGAGAGAAGTCCAAAGGTCATAAAGACACCTGTCAAGTTGAGAAAATGAGTTACATGTACATTAGAATATAATTTTAAATTAATCATGCAAGTTCAAAAGAGATAAGTGGCATCCCAAGTCATTAAACTCTTGAAATGTGGCATGAAATTCCCTTTGCTGGCTCAAACAATTGCCTTCATGATTTAGCCCTATTTAAACATCCCAAAAATAGCTAGGGATATGTAAAATGATTGGAATGAGATGTAATGGTTTCATAAATTCTTCTCCATTCATTGGTTGTATTCCTACTCATCTATAATCTTCTGGAAGTAGCCATCACTACCTACAGTCAAAGAAAACTCCTCTTTCACACACCTTGCACACTTAGATTCAAATTTGGATTTATTTTTACATTAAAATCCATAAAATGGTGTTAAATACATTTTTAAATACCATATATAGCCTTAGAGGCATCAGGAACACCTTATAATCAGCTTACTTGAAGTTTTCCACCCTTCTCACTAGCTTGGTCACTATGCTAGTTTTGACTGGCTGAGATGAATCTATTTGTTAAGGAACCTATGAGTTGTTCTGAAGCATAAAATTTACATTAAGAGATAAATTTATTCCTAATATTCCCTTCCATGTGATTTTCATCTTTAGGATCCTTATATAACCTTCAAAACACATAAAAAGGTCAATAAAACCCTATTTTATACTCTATCTATATAATTTCATATAGTCCAAAATGATGGGGAGTAGCCTTGAAGAGTTATATACAACATCCAATCATCATTATTGGCAAAATATTTTATTTTCATGCACTACTTTCTTGATCTTCTCAAATAGGTCACTAGCAAGGGTTTTGATGAGCTTAGGCCTATTTAACCCTTTTAAGCTTTATTCATAAAGATAGGACATTGGAATTGAAAAAAAATTCCATAAGATTAATTCTTGATACCCTTGTTAACATCTCCAAAATTTATAGTTTTCCATGAAAATCATTCAAGTAGATATGAGTTTCTAAAGTTGCCTTGTCAAGCTCTTTTTTCCATTTCCTACAAGCCAAATTTGTCTTTAAACAAAAAAAGGTATTTTCATGGCTTCCACTACATCTAAGTAGCTTATACATGTCTATAATTACCCTATAAACATGACCAAATTTATTATAAATCTCAAATTATTCTAGAGTTAAAGTTGACCTTTCATTTGGACTCTAAGCATAACCATGCCTTATAAACCTATCTACACTTTTAAGGCTTTAGACCTCCATTTAGGCCTTCTCCCTTATATTATATTTTTATCATGTTTTATTAGGTTTATTTAAACTTCTCACACCTTCTTTAATTGTCTCTTTATCTTCTTTTCTCATCTTCTTACGTACTTTCCTCTAAACTGTAGGTTTTTCTCTCAAGGGAAGTACCCTCTATTTGAAACAAAATAGAGGGTACTTCCCTTATTTGATCAAACCAAATGATAATTTGAGTATATTATATAGTTTTTAATGACCTTATTCACAAAATTTCATCCCTTTTTCATGTATTTTGACCTTCTAATTCATCCAAAATCCAAGACAGATTGTAGGTAAGCGGACTGTGTGCAAGGTTCAACCATATGAACTATGTATTACAATATTAGAGCCCTCTCTCTCTTATTTTACATTTTAAATATCCTATTTAAATTTATTCCATAATTTTTTATAACATTCAAACACATTTATCATCTTATAACCCTCCAACACTTCTCATTGCATACTTCTCCAATTGACTATCTTGAACTGCAGACTGTGTTCTTGCTTGAGAAGGACCCCTGTAGATGATCCTGCTTAGTTGGATATTGAACATGATGATCCAAGAATTTATTTAATGGTTTCAAGACTAATTTTAAATTTTCCTCACGTTCATGTTATTTCCACACCAAGATCACTACTTTCATGTTCACTGCCTTAACAGTTAATAGTGGTTGACCTCCTTGAAGCAAAAGACTTGTAAGTAAGCATTACCTCTTGAAAAATATGACACACTTCCTTTGAGAATATTCCTAATCATCTGAAGTCAAATTTCATCAACAAAAATTTAAATTTTCATGTTCACACTCCTAGTATGGATGGTGTATAGGTTGATAGTCTATTGTAGGTGAGCAATTTTAGAATTAGGACACTTGTAGGTGCTAATGGGAGACAAAACATAGTATAACATCCTCTTTAGGTGACACTTCTTCTCATTGAAATCCCTTTTCAATTTTTAAGTTAATTTAATCATGATTATATATCTCAACTACATCCTTCGGTGTAAGGGACTTCCTTAAAGCTCAAAATCCTATAGGTAAATATTGCCTGAGTTTAGTGGCCAAAGGGTAACTTTGGGCCTTTCAACAACTATCCTCCACTAGTCATCTACCCTTAAAATCTTGCATAACTATTTTCCTATGTAGATGCTATAATTAATGGTAATTTAAATTCTTATAAACAATTTTTAACCATGTTATAAATCTTTGCCAAAATGCTTAGGTGCTTTGTTTTCCCATTTTAAGGATTTGATCCCTAAACCTATATTCATTGCCTTTGGAAGTGATTTTCAACTCCATTTGCCAACCTAGCCTTTAAAATGGGTCTTACATAATATCCTCAATGAATTAAAACCTAAATAATGGTTTCAACACCTATTTTTACACTTTCTATATAACATCTCAGATCCTTGTGGTACCACTTGTAGGTGGATTCTGCAAGGTAACACAGTCGATGAAAGTATGTTTCAAATTGTGCATAATGTGTGGTCATTTGATCACTCCTAGTCTCTTCAAAATTATTCAAGTGCCTAATTTAAACCTTTATTATTTATATAACACTCAATTATGATTTTTCCTAACCTATTCATCTTCTTTTAGGGCACTTGTAGGTGCATTCTAAGTTGTATATAGATGGGTAGTGAGTATGAGGTTGGACAGTGTGCATAGTTTTAGCCATTTAATGAGTTAAAAACCTATATAAATACTTAAAAATGGATATTACAAACATTTAATGAATTTATTTATATGTTTTCCTTTTTTCACTTGATCTTCTTCTTTTAAGCACCTATAGGTGCATTTTCATGGCAAATAGTGTAGAAGTGTTACACATGACTGTAACAGCACTTTCTTTCTTTCACCATATGGAGGGCTCAGTTGCTTATTCATGTTTAAATGAGAGATTAAACATATTCAAACCCTTTATGAATCCATGAATTTTATAAATTCCTTATTTTATTTCACTCAATTGCCTACACATGACAGTCATGGAGCAAACTTGTTGCAACATGTTTATGACTGTAACCCATGAAAAATTGCTTAGAGAATGAGATTTAAAGGTGAATGGAATAAATATAAAATTTAAAACATGTAAATGGACCTATCACAACCATATTAAACCTTTTTTTAAGCATGAATATATTGAAAATGGTGGAAATAGGCATGTCATCTCAAATGATATCAGTCTACAAACTTGAGATGATTTGCTCATAAAAACACCTTAGAACATGAAACCAGGTATGTAAAACATTAGAGAAGATATTAAAAATCCTATTTAATCAAAATCAATAACTATATTGTTTGGATTTCCCCAAAACAAAGCAAAACCTATAGGGTGCACAAATTAGGAAGCAGATTAGATAGTCTAACTTCTTAGGAATGGTTCATAAAGCACAGGCCATCATTCCTCTATAAAAAAACATAAAATATAAGATTAATAAGTTTATAATACATCCCCAATACCATTTTTATTTAAACTTCTCTTACTAACTGTACTAAGTACAAACCTAAAGACCATTTTTGCTTGCCAAGCCTAGTGGAAGGAGAGAGAAGCAATTTTCTTCATTTATTTGAGATTATGATAAAATATATCACTTTAATGACTGTTTTTAAGACCAATATACACTAATTAATTTTCCTTAGTTTTAGGAGGTTTTAAAATTTTGTACACCTCATTAAATGATCATTTTTTCTAAGCAAACTACCTTTTCTTCTTAGGAATCTACCAATTTTTAGTTATAATAATTACTTAAGACTTATTATGACATATGGGACATTAAATTACCTTTTTAAACCTTCAAATTTCCCAATGAGGATATACAATTCATTTAATGCTCTATTTTGACCCCCAAAATGACTCAAAAAGACATAAATATTAAAAATAATCAATACCAAGGATAATGTGACATAAAATGACCTATAATAAACCTTATGACATAATATTATACCCATAAAACACCTTAAAAATCAATTTTTTACCTATAAGGGTCCTAATTTGACTTGTAGGGTCAAATTTGGTCAACAGATCTATTTATTCTTGTATAAAGAGTGCATGAAAATCTATATCATCATAAATAATGTCCTATTCTAAGAAGGTGATGAGTGGTATATTTGTAACTATAGTGTTATACATGCCAATGATTTTATGTAATGGGTGTGCCTCCTCTATAATATTATCATACAAAGCTAGTGGTGGATTTGTTTGATATGTGTAGTGAACACCTGATGTGCTCCTTACCTCATTTGTTGTGTGCTTTGGAAATAGATCTGATAATATCTTTAATGCCTTAGATTATTTTTTTTGTAATTTTTTTGACTCTGTGGGTGCTCCCACATCAATAATGTTAGCCTCAATCAAATCTTTTATTTTATATTTTAGGCTTATACATCTATTTTTTGTATGGCTTGGTGCCCCATGATACTCTCAGAATACATTAGAATCATAGTTATTTGGAAGAGGATGTGTTGTATCAAACTATTTAATGGGAGGGATAGATATGACATTGTATTCTAAGATCTAATTTAAAACTTGTGTTGATGACTCTAAAAGGTTGGTGAAGATTTGGTGCCAAGGAATAGATAAAACTAGTATAGGAAATAGCTTAGAATCTACGTTAACTATGGCCTTTTGATCACTCGTATTCTCAGTGGCCCTTACTTTGTATGGAGGCTTATTTTAAATCTTAATATTTTATTTTTATCCATTGGTATAATTTAGTTTTTCTAATGATAAAATCTTGACCTCTATTTCTTTTACTATGTGGTAAAAATCTATGAATGTAGGAAACTTATTAAAAAATATAGCTTCATGTAATATTGGTAAGATACCATTTAAATATGTCCTAAATCTCTTTGTCTACCATGGGTCTAGTCAATTTAGCTAAGATAGTCTTGTATCATAAGACGTATTATGTAATAAGTTCATTTGACTTTTGTTTTAACTTTACAACTTAGGCATATGAGATATTATCACTGATATTAAAGGACAAGTGTGCTAAAAACATGTCTAAAAAGGATTTAAGGTAGTGATAGATTTATTTGGTAAGGCATAAAACTATTAAAGGTCATAATACTTTAAACTGCATGTAAATAACTTCATAAGAATCCAATCTTTAGACATTTATTCCAAACATGTTGTGTGAAAATATCTAAGATGGTGTTCTAGGTCACCCATGCCATCATATAATGTAAGCTTAGGTGCCATGAATATATATGGCAAGGGATTTTTCACTATGTGGTGTGCCAAAGGTGTATGGAAGAGAATATTATAATCCAAGGCATGGGATGTCCTAGTGGCTCCCTTATCAAGATGTAACACCTTAACATGTAGATTATGAACCTTGTACATAAGGGATTGTATATCTAAAGTGGAGGAACTAGCCATAAGAGGGAGGAACTAGTAGTTGTCATTGAAGGTTGTTGAATTAAAATTTTAGGTTGTGCTAGCTAAGTTGGCCCCACTATAGGTGTAACAATTTTATTAGCTAGGGGAGTTGAAAATTGACCATTGTTTAATTTTTAGAGTTCTTTCTAAATAATAGTGATGAGGTCATCTTGCATATCCACATGTTTAGACATAAAATCTTACAATTTTTTCTTATCAGTCTCATCAAATATGTTGTTGAATTCTTCCATTATAGTTTGAGAATTAGGAAAACAAGTTTTTTTATATTTTAAACCTTTAAAGAATTTTAATCTAAGAAAGATTTCAAAAAATAAATATTTTAATCTAAGAATTTTAATATAAGAAAGTTGAAAAAATAAATGTCAAATTAAATGGAACTTGGGAAGTCTAATAGTAGAATGAAATTTAGCTTTATGAACATGATATATAAACATCCCCTTGATGTATAAAAATCAGCTCATGGATGATTATTAAGCCTAAAACCGGTCTACAAGATGTCAAGAAATAAAAATCAAACATATAGGCAAAGTGAACAAGTCAAAGCATTCAAAACTAGTAACAAACTAGTGGTAGAGGCTGTAAGACAAATTGTGGTAGTGGCTTGTATAAAATAGTTGGGAAATAGTGGTTGCAAGTGCAAACTATAAACCTGTAGCCACTAGGCCAATGGAATGCAAGACCACATAAATAAGGATAGAGCATGGAGATGCAACCAAAGAATAAATGAGATCAATTTATAATATGGTAAATAGTAATAAGATAGATGAGAAATGAAGACATAGATCCTACCACCAACCTAAAACTAGTAATCCTTATCATTTACAGTAAGGATGTTGTGGATATAAGCACTGAATCCTAGAGCCTTTGTAAAAAATATACAAATAAAAATATAGTCGATAAGTGTAAATAATAAAATAGAAATGGATGTAAAAAAAATACATGATAGATTGCTTTATTGCTTAATTTTTTTTTTTGGAAATTTTCCCTTGATTAGACAACAAGCTAATTTTCTAATCAAGGCTCTTTATTCAACACTTGGTTAGCAAGTACACTAGTTTTATGAACCAAGGTTGTCAACAACGTTCAAGGGTTTCCATTGTTGAGTTTTTTTTTTTTTTTTTTTTTTTTTTTTTTTAAATAATTTTATATAAATTATAACAGAGTGGAGAGGTAAGGAAGAATCTATACCATAGCATCAAAATCAACCCAATTATTTACAAATAATTCTCCATAGTTATGTAATGTAAAGTGATGTTTGTTGACGAGGAAGAGATCTTAATAAAATCAACAATACATGAATTTTGTGTCATAACCCCAAATTTTCCAAAAAAAATAAAACTTAGAAAAATAATGATTATACCCATACTATATAACATTTGCCAATGTAAGCATGTTCTAGGATTGAAATAAACTTATTTAATAACTAGATTCAAACACATCTATACAAAAACATATATAACATCATTCAAGATAAAAATTAATTTACAAAGGATTAGTCATTTTTAAATTTTGAAATCCATGTTAGTGGCATATTTTTAAACCACTAATGAGTCCACATGAATTCCTAATCTTCAACATGCACTAGAAAATTCAAGTACACAACATAATAAAATCCTTCACAATTATAATAATTTCCTAAAATTGAAGCAAGATTTATGGAAAATACTAATTGGTTTAATCAGTCCCAATAACCATAAACTAACAATGTACAAATATCATACCAAATAGGATCCTCAAGACTTAAATCCAAACATGCATCTGACTGAGAATCATAATTAGATCTACACACCTGAGATAAGATTATGAGTTCACTATAAAAAAAATGTGAGTGGAACCTATCACTATCTATGTCTAAGACACTTGGATGGTCTCCAATCATATCTCTCATATAATATTCCCTTGCATACTCATTAAGTGATAAATTAAACATTAAACACTAGCAGGTTCATCTAATGCAACAAACAAAATGAAATCCTCTTTAAATTAAAAACAAGCATACTCATAATTATAATTTTGCCTCATGTATATTTATAATTTTGATTAATAATATTTAGAGAATAGTTCATGATTATCATATTAGTACATGATCCTCACTTACATCATTATATTCATTAATACTTTTATGTAAATTATAAGCGTATAAGCATAATAATCTCTTCATTGACTTACATGAATCCCAATTCTACCAATTAAGGCATTTACACTATTAATTTTACCACTTCTATTTATTCCATTAAAATAGTTAGGATTTCATTTAAACATACATATATATCTTTATATGTATGACCTCTTATATAAAAATCAATATATATATGCAATTATGTTGTCGACTGCCTAACTAACTTTGGCATGAAATCTCCCATGTTGATCACATGGGAGGGAGCATATAATATCCCAGCCCATTTATAAAACTTAATCAATAATGATTTTTCCAACACATCATAATATCTATATAAGTTGGTCATACATAATAATTACATATTAGGGCATGTGAATTATCCATCCATCCCTGTGTAGTGATTATTACATGCCTTGTAATAACACCAAAAGTGATAGATTTTGAAAATCTATTGAAAGATAAAGTTGGAAGAGAATAAAGTTGTATTCCTCTCATAGAATGGGTATAACTCATCCAAGGAGCAAATGGGAGGAGACAGAGACCATTTAGAGTCACTTTTTTGCATAGAGGTCCAAAATAATAAAAAGGTATGGAAAAAACTATGTAAAGTCAATACTAGGCATGTTTTCATAGGACCAAGCAAAGACCTCAAGATATTTATCAAAAAATAAGCTAAAGTTATCATGTTTAGTAGTGTGAGTTTAAGATAAACTATAATAGGTTAAGGGCATGATGGAGTACCATATTCAATGCGAGTAGTTTCTTTGATGAGCATAGCATTTCCATCTTGGAAATGGTATGGTGCATTAGGTAAATAATAAATTGGATTATCTTAAGGATCAATGCTAGCAATGAATTTTTTGAAATAGGGGGTTTTATTTTTTAAATTCCCAAGTTTATGATGTTTTAAGGAGGTTGAGGTTCTCAAGCATGAAGTAATTCAAGAATAGCTTCATCACTACACAAAGTGGGAAGAGGGCTATAATACTCAACATCTACTTCAAGATCAAGATTTTATTACCATGGCTATCATAGTTAGAATGTATCTAATAAACATCTATGACCTTGGCATCTAATATAATCTCAGGAGTCAGAGGAGTAGATTGATCAAATGAGATTGGTGTGTCATTAGTTTATTTGATGGGGAAATAATTAGATGTAGTGATGGTATCTATAAGTGGTAGAGAAGATGAAATAATATCCAAAGGTTTGTAAGGTAGGATTTATTCAACCACCCAAGGAGTATCAAGAAGTGTAGTATTAGTAGAAGGTACATGACCTTTGGGAGCTAATTTAAAATCTATGGAAATAATTTGAACATCCTGGTTGAAAGCATGTATTTGAGATAAGGTTTTTTTATAATGTTTTACATCAAAGTCTCGATATTGAAATTAGGCCATGATGTAATTATCATCATAGGTTGGAAATAGTACATGCTTGAGATTCATGGGGAGTTTTAGAAGGTGAAATTCCAAGGTTACTAAACTTATGTGGAGACATGATTAGAGGATCTTGGAATAATTTGTCCACTCTAAAATCATTACATGTGAAGGCATCTTCTAGGTAATAAGGTTCTTGATCACTGCATGGAGGGATAAAATTAGTGATATCATCAATGAGAGGAATAGTGTGATCATGAGGTAATAAGGAAGGAGGAAGCCACTCTAATATATAGGGAGGTAGCTCAGTAGTTTTGAAAGTATGTTGTGAGTCATTAGGTTCATTATCATAAAAATATGCAAGAGTGACCTATAATTCTAGATTGATGTTAATGAATTCAGCTAAGGGAGAATTATTGATAGTAGGAATGGTAAGAATGCGATATTGGGATTTTGGATTAGGAATTTGAATCCTCCATGGGTTGGGGTCAGTTTCATGATTATATCATTTACCATTATGTAGGAATTTGATGTATTGGCTACTGGAAGAGGTGATGTCCCTCATTATATGAGTCTAAGGGTGACCTATTAGAGAGTTTTCAATGATTTCATGGAGGTGTCTAGGTGAGTGAATGAAATGTTTTGATAGTCTAAGTGTTAATGACAAAGTGTGCAATGTGTTTATCCTAGTATGCTTAAAGCAGGTTTGGTTGATCTTTAGTTTTGGCATGATAAGGAATAGGTTTTGTTGGTTCCTATTTATACACCTCATACACTCAACCTTGCACACTTGAGATAAAATGTTAAGAAATGATGAGAAACTTGCTAGTATATCATTGTAATCAGGGAAGGGTTTGGCATCAAGACTAGACTAAATGTAGAAAATGATTGAGAGACACCTTATAAAGGGTATGGTAAACTCCCTACTACTTCTAGCTCTACCTAAACCAAGGTGAGAGGACCTATGGGGTGGCTTGCTCAAATGGAGAGATTTTACAATTCAACCTCCATGGGGATTTTTGGAAAAAAAAATATGACTAGGGCATAACCAGGTTTGCACATTTCACCCATGAAAGGTTGTTACACTAAGTGCACAAATGATCTAATTCATATACAAGATACTAAATATAGATGAGGAAATGACTACAATCTTCAGTTTATAAAATATTCAACAATAAAGGTCAAATAGAAAACTACATCACTATGCTTCAAAACACAAAATGTAGACACATGTTAAGTATACAATATTTATGCATCTGTAGGCAAATAACACTTATAGTATGTAAAGGGTGTATTATTTATAGGGTAGGATAGGGTAGGACAAGTTAGATGATTAAAAATGAGCATGGTGTGTTGGTGGTTTCCAAATAGTAGGGTATCTTACAGTATTTCATGGAAATATTCCTTAGTAAAGATGCAGAAAAAACTTCAAATTCAAGATAATGACAAATACCAAATGATTCTTGAGAGGCTAGAACATACACTAAAACTAATCTTTTAAATGCTTTTCCCTATGAAATACATAAACCTAGGGTGCCCTAACAAGTTATTCAATAACCTATCTTAAATAAATATAGAAAGAGTTTATGATCTAAATCTATACTCAAAATGACAACCAATTATGAGCAAAATTCCAAATATTCAATCAACAATTCTTGTAAAACATGCCACTGCACTTCATCAATAGGAAATAGTAAATAACCACAAGCACTTTCATTAACTTGAAAATAAATATTACACATCAGTATTTCAAAATGTTGCAATGGGGACAAGCATGGTGAGATTGCTCTTTTGACAAGGGAGACAAAAACTTTCTCCCAAAGCTTGTTAATGGTTGTATAGTTATAACCACCTTAGCAAGGGAGACAAAATCTACACATATCAATTGATCCTAGAAAAAATTTGTAGAACCTAGAGTTAGAGAAAATGGATGCCTAAAATAATGACCAACCACATGCCCAATCAATAACAACCCTCAAATAGAAGGCAAGCCTTCTATTTATACATTTTTAGATCTAGGACTGGGTCGTAACTTTCAAATTTTTCAAAACAAACTTTCAAGTCCACCAAGATGCTTCTAACTGGATAATGTTCCCTTACTATGCCTGAAATCTTCATCTATTTGCAAGAAAAATCAATATTCTAATTGCCTCTATAAATAATGATGAATATTTGCAACAAAATTTTGATTTCATTATGGGAGATACCTTTCACATGATCTAGAAAGAGAATATTCATGGTAGAGGGCCAAACAAACTTTGTCATTATGTGCAACTGGTTGTGGATGCACTCGACCACTTGCTTGCATAGTGAAAAACTTCTGGATAGATGCTTTCCCTCTCATGCATGCCATGGAATAACCTAATTTAGCCATGATTCTCTAGGAATATTTTGGATCCATATCCCTTTGAATGATCTTATTTGGAGTGGCCCACCTTGGACTTGTAAACCTGCAATATCTTTTTATGGAGGAGTTTGAGGAAACATAATAATGAAAAATACAAAAGACTTAGGTCATCTTTTAACTTTTTACTTTCGGATCCAACTTATTTTTCACATTTTACATTTTTTCTTTTACACATCTAGACTTTTAGGGCTTCCTCCATATTTTTTAAATGTAAAATGCATTAGTTTCAACTTTTGATTTACTTGGGTAAATCCTGGTCCCTCTCACAAATTTACCATTTAAAAATTGCCAACTTGTTATCAGTGGTGGAATATTTCACTAATTGTATTTCATAGGGTCCTTAAACATGTTGTGCATGCCTATGTGGCATCACCATATCACTTATTTTACCCATATCTTTGCTTTACACTGACCTCAACATCACTTGTTTCCATACATGGTTAAACTTTATTGAAATTTCCATGATCATCTTATGCCATCAGATTTGCTTGCCCAAGCAAATGTAGACCATAGATCTATGTCTAGCTCATTATGGTTTGACACATGTCATTACCACATTTAACTTAGAACTTTTGAAAATTTTGTCTTATTTTGCATTATTGGATCTATGTTCATGAATCAATACAGACCATCGATCTTGATCTAAAAGACCAAGCACTATTAACTACTATTTATCTTTGGCCCTGGGGTCATATTACTTAGTAGCCCAATGAGATTTCTACATCTTGCATAGTCAATCTCTATCAGGGTAGTTCCCTTCCACCATGTGGTTTCTCCTTATTTGGCTTAATTCCTTTGACAAGTCAGTTCTCACTTGCATTATTGATCTTGAAACATGATCAAACATGGATCATCAATCCCTTTTATCATGGATCAAATGCCACTAGTTGTCCACTTTGGATTAAATTTGATATTTTCATTCCAATCATTTGATGTCTATGTGCCTATCAATGGCATTCGCATGATTGTCAAATTTAAGCTATAAATAGCATGTACCTATTATATCTTAAATTTGATGTCTACACAACTATCAAAATATGTTCACATAGCCATCATAGATGTTCACATGATCATCACACTACTGGTTCCACTTGTTGAGAGTTCAACATGTGTCCTCTTCACATTCCTTTAGAGGTTCCTTTGACTTTGTTGACCCCTATGTTCTATTGGATCATTTTCCTCCATGTCAATGTGCACCACTTAATCATGATCCACTAGCTCAGCTATGATTGGCTCAAAATAAATAAGTTTTTTATCTCGAGGCATTTGTTCTGGGTCTTTGTCATTGGTTGTTTTGTCTTTGTAGAAATTGGGTCTTCAGAAGAATTATTTTAAACATTTTGTCTATGATGTTCTTGTCTTTAGAATTTTGGTCTTTGATAAAATTATTGTGGGTTATTTTTTCATATCACTTCTTCTCCTAGGCCCTTTGTTTATCAAGATAATTATTTTGGACATTTTATTCAGGATAATTTTCTCAAATAAATAAACTCTCTCAGACACTTTCCCCACAAAAATTTAGTCTTCAACATATTTATCTTCATTATGATAATTATTTTAGACATTTTATCTAAAATAATTTCCTTGAAGGAATTTGGAATTGACCATTTTTGCCTAAATAATGTTTACTTTACCATTTTCGTCGAAAGAAATGACTTTTGTCAGGCTTTCTATGCAGGCAAAATACCCAAAGGGCAAGTACCCTTCAAACTTTTTATTGTGGATAAAAAGTTCAAAAAAAATGAACCTATGGACCCTTTGTCATGGACAAAAATTCCAAAACAAATAATACTTTGGCCTTTTTTTGAAACATTGCAATTTCATCAGGTTTTTTGTTATGAATAATTTGCCTGACGGAAATAAGCCTTCAGACTTTTTGTTTGAGACAAAAAGCTTGAAGGCCTATTTTCATCAGGCAAAGTGTTCATGCAAAAAGTCTAAAAAATTCTAATGGAAAGACACATACGCTAAGTAAACACCAAATTAATACTTAGCCAACTTAATATGAACTTGATCTTGGAGTGAACATTTGAAGACATAAATTGGGCTAGGGACTTAGGCATTTACAATTGACAAGGGCCCAATTGCTTTAGTGTAATTTTGGGCACTAACAAGTCTAAAATATTAAGCATGTTTAAGGTATCCTATGAGAGGTCAAAGATGATTGGAGAGCTTGTTGAAGTGCATGTTATTCATCCAATTCTTCATTATGTTCATCTTGGCATAGTTGGTTTTGTGATAGAAAATTTTTAGTAGGCAGTTTGTTAGAATCATCATTACCATGTATGGATGAGTAAGGGGAATTGATCATATGGGTGTGATCACATTAGTTCCAAATTTATATGGTTCAAATTTTAGGTCATTAGGTTGAGTGTAGCTAAAGATATGTGGGTGTAAAGTTTGTCTCTCAGATAAAAGTTCATTAAGTTTCTATACTTAGTTAGACCGTCACTGCACGTCATGCAAATATGTATGAACCAACAAGTTTGTGAATTTATTTTAGGTATGAATAAATTTAATAATGGTAAAATTTTTATATGGATATGTTTTCTACAATTCCAAAAAGCTACCCTAAAAATTTAGAGTCTTGAAGTGATTTCTAGCTCAAGTTATAAAGCTTCAAAGTTGCTCTAGCAAACTGTGATGGGCTAAAGACCGTCAAGTTTAATCACGTTGAAGTCTGAGGTCATTAGTCTAGAAAATCCAATAGTGGGCACTTAATCATGTGTATTTATATAAATGGTGTGTATGAATTAAACATGTCAAATTTTTATCACACTAGTGACAAGTGTCATAAGCTCGTTAATCTAATAGAAGATCAACGGTGAGTTGTGGTTCATACTTATGAAGATCAACAATGTGAGATAAGTCAAAGAGCCAACAAAGGATGTGTGATTACCAAATATCACAATCACATGGACTAATAATAAAGTTTTATATAAGTCACATGATGGTGCCAAGTGTCATAATCATGGGATTTTTGATCAAGATCTAATGGTAAACGTTGCAAGATAAAGACCTAGCTGATCTAAGGAGATCGACAGATCATGTGTGTTATAAATTATCAAGAAGTAGTGAGATGATAATAATTACTTGATTTTTAATAGTAAAAAAATGTAAATACCAAGCTAATTTTAAGGTATATCAATGATGCATATTCATTTAAGCTATGAGAGGGAACGAGATGTTGACAAAATATTCAAAGTTTAACAGTTGCTCAGTGACCGTTGGAATTCAAATATTTGAATTTGTGAGGGAATACCAATTTGTAGATTTTATAATATAAATTTTAATATATGTATAATTTGACCATGGTGTAAAAAACAAAGTTGTAAATTATTTTAAAAATCATATATAAATATTTATTTAAAGGTCTGAATGTTTGTACAATCAAAGTTATTGATCTCCAAAGTTGATTGTGTATGTGTTCATGCTCTACTAGTAACCTCATAAGGGTATTTAAGTTATTCTTGATGGTATTTCAATGTTTTAAGATGAACTAAGTATTATAACATGTTTTTAAATTAGTTAGTACCATCTATGTGGATTACAGAGGTTTGACCAATCAAAATTTTGTATAATCAAAGGCTTAGAAATTGATTGTGTGTTCATTCTTAGTGATCATATGTATAGAATGATGTTTGGGCTAATTATGTTGTAGCATAAGGGTGTTGTGATGGATTTTCTCACTTAATGTGGACCTATAGATCATGCCGTTGTTAGTGTAGGTTTTTATTTTTCCCTATTATTTAATTAGGGACTATTATATATTTGTGCATACATGGAGTTTTCCTACATTCATGGGATAGGCTAGCTTATGTGGAGATGTGTGTCATAGATATGTCATATCTGTCATAAGAATGTCATAAGTAACTCTTTTGATTGGCTATTCTGGGTATGGGAGTTACTTCTCTATTCTTATCACCTTGTCACCACCTTTCATAGAGGAGTTACAATCTATTCTTGGGGTGCTTTGACCACCTTTTGTGGTGGAGTTACTTACGTGCTCTCCTATATGCATTCTTCACTTTGGCCATCTTAAGTTAATCAAATATTGGGTTTTACTCCTATTTGTCTTTTGCAAATTATCTCTTTCAGTGATTTCACTTTGCTTTAGCTTCTTTGTGGTGTGCACTAGCTTCGTCTCGTGTGATCACTTGACCATTACATTTGCTTTATTCAGACCCTGGCAACAACTTTGATATGGTATCAAAGCCACCCCAATAATCGTGTGTCTGGTTATACTATTAGTTTATTCTAAAATCTTGAGTTTTTTTCTTGCAAAGGATCTTTGATTTTGTTATTTGCATGCATTATGTTTGTACTGGCATATAAGCCTTGATGCAGATCTGTAGGTTTGACTCATTCTCCGTGTGAAGTATATGAGCATACCTGTGTGCAAATAATTTGCAAGTTTTCTTGGAACATCATTGATGTTATTGGAAATCTCACATTGAAAAACTAGTGTGTTGGCATCTAACATGTGGGAAACCTCTTAAGTTTTCTTGAAGGCTACATGAGCCATACGGCCTGGTGTCTCCTGAAAAGTCATCTCTTCCACTTTGGCGCTTATCTCCTTAACCCAGGTGTTTAGATATTTTTTTGAATACTGGTGTTGAATGTATGGTGTGAAACTGATCTTGAAGTGTGAAGTTGAGGTTTGGAATCTGCCTTGAAGACTGGCATGGACCGTACAGTCCGTACACCTATGCAGTCACACTCTCCTCCAAGCTTTGGCGTTTCATGTTGATGTTTCACCTTGGTTGCTGAACAGCAGAAAAAGGGCATTAGAAATTTTGTTAAATAGACCTGATCTTTGTACACCTGATCCTTGGCCATACACCTACATGGAGCAGTCAAACAGCAAGTGAAAATCAGCAAAAATAGTCCAAACTACTGTCTTTTTGAAAATGGTGCACTTTTTCCCTTTGGCGCCTCATGTGGGCCCTTAATAGGCTGTTTGATTGGTAAATCTATCTTTTTTCTTAAATTCTCAATTGAAATTTGATTTTTCAAAATTTATTACAGTCAAATTGAGTAAGAAATGAATTTTTAGGAACAATTTTAAGTTTTGGGAATTTGGGGGTTTTAATTAAACCTTGAGTTTTCCCCTGTCAAAGACGAAGGGTGAGGCCCGGATTGAAAGGAGGCCAATTCCCCCTCACAAGTACCTCCTTTGGATTCCTCACTCCATGATGAGTCTCATGAGTGGTTGGAAGGCCACTTTCTCTCTCAAAATAGGCATTTTTTAATGTTTTAGTGTTATTTTTTTTGTAAAATTACTAGTTTACGAGAAATTAAAACTTTAAAATCTTGCAAACGGTAGCTCAGATTTGAGTACCATATTTTGAAAAAGTGCTTAGTTTTCAATTATCCACAACTTAGGCTAGATAATTGTCACAAATACACTACTTTATAAAGTGCTCCAAAAAAATTGGGTCTCTGGGACGCATTTTCGGCTGAGTTCGACGTCCTGTTTGCTTAAAGTCTTGCACTGATTGCTCTAAGATGCATTCTTAGTTGAGATCGACATCTTTTGAGTAGGCACTTGCATATTTGGGGGGGGCTCAACATTTTGGGGGGGTGTGATTTCTTTTTAGCACTTGCAATCTTTGCTTTCATTCTCCTTTCTGCATAATTTCACAACTTGCAATCAACACAACTTCACCTAAATTCAGCTTAAAATGGATTCTTTTTTAAGCTTAAACTCCTAACACCCTTTAACTATCATAATGGAAGGTTAAATTTTTAATCATTCTTAGAATTAAAGGGTTATATAGGATCACCATGGGTACTGAAGTAGAACCCAGCACTAATGCTGAGAAGGTCAAGTGGTACAACTGTAGTGATGAAGCCTATGGATTACTGAGCTTGTCTGTGTCTCCAGAACTTCTCTTCCATTTAGAAACCTCCAAGACTCCCAAAGACATATGGGACACCATAGAAACCTTATTTGAGAAGCTTGATGAGATGAGAGGTCATGAGCTTGAAAATGAACTCATAAGTCTAAGTCCTAGCAACTTTGACACCCTACAAGACTTCTTCACTAAGTTTAAGGCCCTTAGATTTCAATTGAAAGAATGTGGGATAGAGAAGAAAGATAATCAACTCATCCTTTCTATTCTCATAAAGTTAGGTCCAAGCTATTCAATCTTTGTCTCCACTTTCCATGCCACAAAAAGTGCCCTTGGCACTACATGGAAAATGCCTTCTTTGGATTCATTCATTGCTGACTTGACTAGGAAGCAAGATAAGCTAATTAAAATGGGCACCATGAAGTCTACTCAACCCCAAGCTTTGATAGCTGGAAATGGTAAGGATAAGACTTCAACAAAGGAGAAGAAGAAAAAGAATAATGACCAAGAGGAGAAGAAAGAAAACAACAATCCTGCCAAAAACAACACTGAGTCTTCCTCCTCCAATGCTAAACCTAAGAAGGAGAAGGTTAAGTGTGCCTATTGTAAGAAGATAGAGCATGATGAACACAAATGCATGAAGAAACAAATAGATCACCTAACTCATCTTCTAGAGAAGCACAACATAGGTGTTTCTGAGTCCATCAAGTAGAATTCATCTACCCAAGATTCTAATAAGGCAAAAGGCAAGGGTAAGGAGAAAGAAAAGGGCAAGGCCCTTGTAGCTACAGCAGCTTCTACATCTTCATGGGTCATTAACTTGGGTGCTTCTCACCACATGGGCTCTTCCTTAGTTGAGTTTTTATCTTTAGAGCCTTGTAGCATGATTTCAATTAGTTTGGGTGATGACACGTTAGTTTTCATTATAGGGAGAGGGTCAGTTGAAATGGAAGGAGGAACATTCAATAATTTTCTAAGTGTTCCTTCTCTTTCAACCAATCTGCTATCAGTGTACCAAATCACTCACATTGGTTAGGGCATGAGAGTTTAGTTTTCACCAAATTTAGTGGCTATTAGGGAGTTGCATAGTGATACTATAGTGGCAGTGTGTAGGGCAGATCACCAAGCAAAGTTATACACCTCACATTTTGCACTTGATTCTTCTCCAACAGCATTGCTAACTCATTCAGATGGAGTTAGCAAATTATGGCATGAGCGGTTTGGCCACCTTAACTACCACTACCTTGAGCAACTTTACAAACATGACATGGTCATTGGCTTGCCTCATGTCCAATTCTCAAAAGGACTTTGCAAGGGGTGCTCCCTTGGGAAGCATCTCGAAGCAAAATTTGATAAAGGCAAAGCTTGGAGGGCTTCACAACCTTTGGAGTTAGTCCATAGTGATGTATTGGGGCCCTTTCCCAAACCATCTTTCATAAGGGCCAAGTACATCCTCACTTTCATTAATGATTTCTCTAGGTACACTTGGATATATTTTCTCAAACAAAAGTCTGAAGTGTTTGAAAATTTTCTAGACTTCAAGGCTCTTGTTGAGAAACAGAGTGAGAAATCCATCAAGGTTCTTCAAACTGATAATGGAGGGGAGTATGTCAGCAACAAGTTTGAGCAATTTTACACCATAGAGGGGATTGATTTATAGTGTAAAGTCACTTACAATCCTTCATAGAATGGGGTTGCAGAACACAAAAATATGTTCTTGAAAGAGATGGGTAGTTGTATGATTCACTCCAAATCCTTAGCACCACAGTACTAGGCTAAAGCCATCAATTGTGCTTCCCACATTCAAAACAAGGTTCCTCACAAAGCTTTAGGGATAACACCCTTTGAAGCTTGGCATAAAAGGAAACTTGATGTTGACCACCTTAGGGTTTTTAGATCCCTAGCCATGGCCCGCATATCGAAGAATAAATGCAAAGATATGGAACATCAGTCCAAGCCTTGCATCTTTATAGGATATCAGGATGGTGTTAAGGGGTATCACCTTCTAGATCCAACCACTCATGAGTTGTTCATTGAGGGAAGTGTCTACTTTTAGGATAGTCTTAAAGACTCAACACTTGGCACTCCTCTCTCATCAGATCTACTTCTTCATGATGATTCCTTAGATTCAGATCAGTCACAGCAGGTTCCTGAGCCAGAGACATCTTCTTATTTGAGTTTAGATAGTGAGGATAGTGATGCAAAGTCATCCACCTCTAGTCTATCAGAGGATGAGGAGTTAGCACCTGACTTGCCCACTTTTGGGCCACTTTGGGCTAGACAGACACTTGAGAGTGTTGGCACTTGGGTAAGAGATCCCATAGATGACAAATGTACTAGGGGGATTTTTAGAGAGATCCACATGCCTTCTTTGCCTCAATTTCAGATCCATAGACTTTTTGATAGGCATCAGGAGTACCTAAGTGGGATAGTGCTATGGAGGAATAATATTCTTCCTTAATCAAAAATCACACTTGGGACTTGACTTCACTTCCTAAGGGAAGGAAGATGGTTCGATGTAGGTGGATACATTAGACCAAGTTTGCAGTAGATGGGTCAGTTGATAAGTACAAGGTGTGATTGGTCACCAAGGGTTTCTCATAGGTGGCAGGCATTGACTAATCAGAGACCTTTGCACCCATTACAAAGATGACTTTTATTTGACTCATCTTGGCTATTGCCATAGTACATGGTTGGGATGTGCACCCGATGTATGTGAAGAGTGCCTTTCTTCATGGAGACCTAGAGGAGGAGATCTACATGGAGTAGTCACTAGCATTTATTCAGGATTCTTCCTTAGTATGCAAACTTAGGAAATCTATCTATGGCCTCAAACAGGCCCCTCAAGCTTGGTATGCCAAGATGGATTCCTTCCTTCTCACAGCGGGTTTCACTAGGTGCCATTCTGACCCTAATGTCTACTTCTTGTGACAAGATGATTCTCTCCTAATTTTGGTTCTATATGTTGATGACCTTTTGATCACCGGGAGTTCTTCATCAGTGATTACAGTGGTGAAGGCATCTCTCCAAGATAGATTTGACATGACAAACTTGGGTTTGTTACACTACTTCCTAGGCATCGAGATCTCATAGTTAGATTCAGGGATTTCTCTTACACAACCTAAGTATGCTCTTGATTTATTGTCTCAATTTCACATGGCTGATTGCAAGCCATCTCTAACTCCATTTCTATCAGGAGTCAAGCTTGAGGCTGACTATTCTTCACCATTAGTTGATGCCACTTGGTATCGATAAATTGTTGGTAGTCTCATCTACTTGACTCACACCAAGCCCGACATATCATATGCAGTGGGACTTGTCTCCAAATTTATGTAGCAACCTCATGAGCTACATTAGAAAGTAACTAAGAGGATCTTGCATTACATATAGGGTTCACATAGATATGGGATTCATTACAGATTTGGCATAGAGGTTGACTTGATTGGGTATATAGATTTAGATTGGGCTAGCAATTCATAGACTTGCAAGTCCACTTCTGGTTACAGTTTCTCTCTAGGTTTTGGTCCTACCAGTTAGTCTAGCAAGAAGCAAAATGATATTGCTATATCATCCATAGAGGTAGAGTATAAGGGAGCTGTTAATGTAGCTACTGAGGCTATTTGGCTCCAAGGGATACTTTTTGAGTTTGGAATTCCTATGAAGTAGCCCACCATCATTTATTGTGACAACCAGAGTACCAGTTAGATTTGCAAAAATCTGGTTTAGCACTAGCAGACCAAGCACATAGAGATTCACATGCATTTCATTCAAGAGCTTATTCATAGTCAGGTCATTGACTTGATATTTTGCCAATCTTTGGAGCAAGTTGCAGACATCTTCACCAAACCTTTCATCGAGAGCAAGTTCATTCATCTACGAGCTCTTCTTTGGGTGCGGTCCACATCTATAACATCCTCATCTTCGAGGGGAGCCCACTAGCCTCTTCTTTCTTTTATGTCTCTCTTTTAGGGGGGAGTTTTTTCCTACAGGTTTTCTCCTTTTCTCTATCTTATGGGAGATTGCATTTGTACATGGGTACCTCATCAGGCCTAATTGCCAGGACCCATTTTATATTTCCACACTACCCACCTAAGTTGTGCTTATGGGGGGGTGTTAGTGTAGGTTTTTATTTTTCCCTATTATTTAATTAGGGAATATTATATATTTGTGCATTCATGGAGTTTTCCTAAATTCATGGGATAGGCTAGCTTATGTGGAGATGTGTGTCATAGATGTGTCATAGGTGTCATAAGAATGTCATAAGTAACTCCTTTGACTAGCTATTCTGGGTATGGGAGTTACTTCTCTATTCTTATCACCTTGTCACCACCTTTCATGGAGGAGTTAAAGTCTATTCTTGGGGTGCTTTGACCACCTTTTGTGGGGGAGTTACTTACGTTCTCTCCTATATGTATTCTTCACTTTGGCCATCTTAAGTTAATCAAATATTGGGTTTTGCTCCTATTTGTCTTTTGTAAATTATCTCTTTCAGTGATTTCACTTTGCTTTAGCTTCTTTGTGGTGTGCACCAGCTTCATCTCGTGTGATCACTTGACCATTGCATTTGCATTATTCAGACCCTAGCAACAACTCTGATAGTCGCATGGGTCTATGTATTGTTAAAGTGTTCTTGTGTTCTAAGTTTGCTCAGAGAGGTGTCAAAGAGGTGAATGGGTCTCCATTGGACCTAAAAAGACACTTAAGCCTATTTGAAAGAGGGTACTACTTAAAGTTAACCCATGTAGATGCCTTAAGAGTGAAGGCATGTGTTGTGGCCAACAAATAAGGTTGTGAACATGATATTTATGAATACTATATAAAAGGTGAAATCAAAGGTGGTGATTTATAGACTTGAGCGAAGAGGTGTGTGTGAGAGATGTAGAGAGAAGGAAAGGAGAAAGGGTGGGTACCCAGTGGATGGGTTGTAAATCAAAGTAGTTTGATGAATGTGTGTATGACCTATAGGTTATAATTATGATTTCATAATAGTTCTATTGTAGGTTTGAAGATTGAGGATGAGCGAAAAGATCTAGAGTGATCCAAAAGGTGGTTTTGGATGTTTGTGAGTTTGTGAATAAGTGAAGGGGGTTGTGTTTGTATGGTGTCTCCATTAGATTGGAAGGCAATCAGTGATCAAGAAATGTTTATATCATAGGTATTGGGAGGTTTCTCAACATCTAGGTGATAAGGACTTGACCATCCTATGGGAAAGTGCTCCTTTTGGAAGTTTCACTAAAGTCTAGTTAGAAGGACTTGACCATCCTAGTGGTAGGTACTCCTTATGCAATAGGTGCTTCACTAAAGTCTCATGTTTTCATACTTCTTATAAGATAAGTATTCCATGTGTTTGTAGGCTTGAGAGTGGGTTTTATTCCCAAAGAGGTTTTTCCACATATATCTTGTGTTGTGTGTGTAATCTCATTTTATCTATTTTTTCATTGCTATAAACATCTTGAATGCTTCATGAATGGTTGTATTGAATGCTTAAGTGTTTTAAAGGTTTGGAAATTGAATTGGATTGTTTTCCACCACTAATTCACCCCCATCTTAATGGTTTGTACCTCTAAAAATTGGTATTAGAGTAGGTCCTTTGGTAAAGGCTTGATAGATTAAAATAAATTCAAGGTACAATATGGGTATCCATAAAATTCAAGGAGGTTTTTCCATTAAGCAAGCACCAATGTTCAATGGATCTAATTATGTTTTATAGAGTGTGAGGATGAGGACCTATATCATGTCCTTAGGGTTTGACACTTGGTAATATGTTATGGATGGTTCTTCTACACCTACTATTCCTCCATCTAGTGTTGTAGATAATAAGTTGTTTAAGAAGAATTCTAATGCAATGAATGTTATCACTTGTGGTATTTCAAAAATTAAATACATTAAGGTAATCCATTACATATCTACCAAGGAAATGTGGCATCCTTTTTACAAAGAGTTGATGAGATTGTGAACATCATCAGAGGTCTTAGAGATAAGCTTTAATAAGCTATTGTAGTTTAAAAGGTATTAAGGTCTCTCTCTTTCAAGTTTGATTCTAAAGTATTTATTGTAGAATAAATTCATGATCTTACTCAATTGAATATGGATGAACTGCATGACATCCTTACTGCCTATGAGATGAGTATAAATGATGATAGACCACCAAAGAATGAAGCAGCATTCAAGATAGAAATAAATCCAAATATGTTCCAAGGTAAGAAACTCAAGGAGGATGATATATTTGATATTGATGAAGATAAACTAATTGCTTTGTTTATAAAGAAATTAAAAATAGGGTCAGACAAATATAATGGCAAACTACCCTTGAAATGCTTTAATTGTGGAGAGGTAGGACATTTTGCTATTAAGTGCCCTCATAATCATAATAAGAATGATGATGAAAATCATGGTGATGGCCAAGATGAAGACAAGAAGACATACAAGTCTAACAAAATGAAGAAAGGATTTATAAAGTATGAGAACAACAAGAAGTCCTTCAAGAACAATAAGAGTCTCTACACCAATAAATATTGTAGCTCATCAAATGAGAGTGAAGACAGTGACTCAGAGTATGATCATGAAGATGATAGTTTTGTTTAAGATAAAGCCCTCTTCATGACTAAGGAAGGAATTTGTTGATATCAAAAGAAGTCTACTTGAAGTGATTAAGATGATGATAAAGATGAGGTGGACCATGAGACTAAATTGATGAATGTTCTTGAAGAACTAAAGATTGAGAATAAGATTAACAAGAAGATGAAGTCTCAAATCAAGGACTCTGAAGATCAATTTAGTGTGTTTGAGGTAATAATGAATGAAGACACCAAGGAGCATGAATGTATAGTCAAGCATCTTAGTTTTCAATTGGAAATCATGTCTACAAACTTGAAAGCTAAAGAATATGAATGTTTAAGGTATGTAATTGAAAATGAGTCATTAAAAGTTGAGTTATAGAAGACATATAGTAAGATGAAGTCACTTGTGAGATTTAAAAAGATCCCAAGTGATCTAGACAATATTCTAAGTGATCAAAAGCATGAAAGTGATATAAATGGTCATGGATACAAAGAAGAACCAAAAAATGCAACTCAAGATAAGATGAATACTAATGTAAATCAGACCTTGAAGGTCAACAATTAGTCAAGGAAAGAAGATGCTAGCATAATGAATAAAAATTAGATCATACAACCAAATTCCATGATGTATGCAAGTTTCAATGTTTACTATTACACATGTAATTAGTTTGGGCATAGAGCTAGAGAATGTAAGAGACTTATTATAAATGAGTTTACATGGAACTATGATGGGGGTCATCAATCAAAAGGTGAGTCTTATTCAAAAGAAGTAGTTTGTTTCAATTGTTAAAATAATGGACATATTGAAAGAATTTGTTTTAATCAAGAAAGTTAGAATAATTTTATTTCAAAAGGTTAGGTGTGCTTCAACTGTTAATAGAGAGGTCACATTGTTAGATTCTAAAATCAAAGGCCTATAACATAGAATAGGTTTAATCAGGCTCCTAGAGTAAATAAAGAAGGCAAGTTAACTCATGGAAACCAAAGGTGGTAAGTGTGAGTCATGATGAGTCTATAAGTCCAAGTAATTTATTTGCTATGGTGGAGAATGCTACAGAAGTTGGTGAGTGCCAAGAGCTCTCATTGTCTACTCATATTATGATTGAAGAGACCAAACTCAAGGAGAAGACCAAGGTGTTGGTTGAGGATATTTCTAATGTGTGTATAGATTTAAGTGAATGTTTTGTTATTTTTGAGCAAGTTTCATGCAAAGAACATTAGTTGTCAATACTTAGTGATGAGGTTCTAAACTGTAAGGAAGATTCTTCAACTAAAAAGGTATGTCATGAATCTATGTTATCAATATAGTCTTAGAAGAGAAGGAGAATGTTGTAGTGGATGAGCAAGCTATTTATTTTAATCATAAGAAGAAGAATAATAATTATTAGTATCAGATGACCAAGGAGGAGAAGGAATATGAGGAGTTGTGGGCAACTCTTAGTTTCACATTGTTCTAAGGAACCATGTGAAGTAGGAGGTCTTTGTCTATATTTCTTAAGAGACTCCTTTCAGTGGAGAATCAAGTGTCACCTTGGTGTTCTTTAGAAGGTCCTATAAAGTAAGAGATGAGTGTTTCCAGTTGGAGTTGGTGTGTAAAGATGGGAGAAGTGCTTTGATGAGGTTAGAGTGATGTCATAAGGTGTTTTTATTGTGTATGCAATGTTTGGATGATCAGAATATGTATTTTTAGGTGGTATAATGAGATTTATGGAATGTCAAGAAGATTTCAGTGCTCAAAAAGGTCTGTGCACTTCTTTGTGATGTGTTCTAGGTGGTTTTGTGTCTTGATTATCCTACTTGTGACTTTTGAAGGTTTTTGGGTGCTCCCAAGTTTATCTTTCTTATTGTAGATCAAAGCCATGGTATAGGAATTCAAGGTTCCCAAAGGTTTTATGGCTAAAATATTAGTCCATAAGTGTGTTATGGTTTTATCCATGTGTCCAAGAAGTTTCATAAGTGGGTGTTGACCAAAAGGAGGTTTGTTGACCTTGTCTATTTTAAGATTCTAGAGTTTTTGGCTATGCTAGAAAAGTGATTTGCCTTATGATTTGAGGTATAAGAATTTTTAATAGGTTTAATGGGCCAAATGGGTTGTCAAATCATGATTCAAAGAGATTTGAAGGTTTATTTTTTTTAAATTATTCAAGTTTTTGTCAAAATAGAGGCTTAATTGACTAGTATATTTGTGAAAGAAGTATGTTGTAGAGGAGGATCTAGGTGATGAAAATTGGTGTCCTTAAGGGGTAATATTATATATCTCTATATATTAATTTTAAATTCTTAAAAGTATGTCTACTAAAATTTTTGGGCTCTATAATTTCTAGGTAGGGCTACAAGGAGTCTAGACAGGGCTAGTGTGAAGATTTGATGTTTTTTCTCAGTTTCTCCAAAATAGAAAGGCATGAGTGTTTTAAGGTGAATTTTTATGTTTTTTTAGATCATTTTTCTTATTTTTTTATTGGCATGAATTTATATTGGTGTTCCTTGAGGTGGCTTGAGAGAGAAGGTTAGTAAGCCTGTATGGTGGTTCTTCATGGTCTATGGAGATATAAAGATGCTCAAGAGGTGAAAATTTATTACATATCTTAGGGAAAGTTCCTATTATATTTTTATTGGTGAGTTTAATCCAATTTTAGAGCCTTTGTGTGTTCTTTATTCATTAGTTGTAGTGCTTGGTTGAAGAGAGTGTTGGCATGTGATAAGAGGAAGTTGTCAAGGCAAGAAGAGGTAGGCTCAAGGTAAGGGTCAGTTTATATAATCATTATAAGGTTTTACTCTCTTATTAATGGTATTTTTATTTCCTTAGGATCAGTTTTTTCCCACTTTGTCATTATGTCAAAGTGGGAGAAGGTTCCTATTATAATAGTGCTTGAAGAGAGAGAAGGAAGGTGAGTTGTATGATGGGTATTGACATCAATGACAAAGGGGGAGATTTTTGGAGAGTTTATATTGATTTCATGGAGGTTTATAGGTGAGTGAATGAATTATTTATATTATAAGTGTTAATGACAAAGTGTGTAGTGTGCTTGTCCTATTATGCTTGAAATAGGCTTGGTTGATCTTTATTTTTGGCATGATTAGGGATGGGTCTGAAATATTAAGCATGTGAGGGGTCCTATCAGACATCAAAGATGATTGGATAGCTTGTGTAAGTTCATGTTATTCATATAATTATTCATTATGTTCATCTTGGCAAAGTTGGTTCTATGATAGAAAAATTTGAGTAGGCAGTTTGCTAATATCACCATTACCATGTATGGATGAGTCAGGGGGAGTTGATCATATGGGTGTGATAAAATTACTCCGAAGTTAATATAGTTAAAATTTTATGTTATGATTTTTAGTGTAGCTAAATATATGTGGGTGAAAATTTGGCCTCTCAAATAGAAGTTTATTGAGTTTCTATATTTAGCCAGACCATCACTGCATGTCATACAAATATGTATGAACCAGAAAGTTTATGCATTTATTTTAGGTATGAAGAAAGTCAATAATGGTAAAATATTTATATGGAGATGTTTTATGTAGTGAAAAAAATATACCCTAAAAATTTGGAGTCTTAAAGTGATTTCTATCTCAAGCTATACAGCTTCAAAGTTTCTCTAGCAGACTGTGATGGGCGAGAGACCGTCAGGTTTAATCACATTGAAGTTTGAGGTCATTGGTCTAGAAGATCCAATGATGAGCACTTAATCATACATATTGAGATCAATAGTACATATTAATTCAATATGTCAAAGGTTACTCACACTGGTGATAAGTTTCACAAGCTTGCTAATCTAATAGAAGATCAATAGTGAGCAGTGGTCATACTTATAAAGATCAACGGTGTGTTATAAGTCAAAGAGTCAATAAAGCATGTGGGGATACCAAGTGGTAGAAGTTCATGGACTGATATAAAAGTGTTTATAAATAATACAAGGGTGAAAATTTTCATAATCATAGGATTGTTTATCAATATCTAATGGTGAGTGTTGCAAGATAAAGACCTGGCTCATCTAAGGAGATCAATAAAGCATGTTTGTTCCAAATTATCAGGAAGCAGGGAGATGATGACAAGTGCTCTATGTCTATTAGTAAACAAAGGTAAAGATCAATATAATTTTGAGGGAGATCAATGATGCATATTTTTTAAATCTATGAGAGATAATAAGATGTTGACAAAGTGTTTGAAGTTTAATAGTTGCTCAATGACCGTTGGAATTCAAATATTTAAATTTGTGAGGGAAGACTAGTTTGTAGTTTTTGTGCTATAACTTTTGATATATGCATAACTTGACCACAGTATAAAAATCAAAGTTGTATAGGACTTCAATTTTAATCCATAAATATTTATTTTAAGGTATGAATGTTTGAACAACTAAATTTATTAAGCTCCAAAGTTGATTGTGTATGTGTTCATGATCTATAAGTAACCTGAGAAGGGTAATTAAGTTGTTCTTGATGGTATTTTGATGTTTTACGATGAAATAATTATTGGAGCATGTTTTATACTTCATTAGGACAATATGTGTGGATTATAGAGGTTTGACCAATCTATATTATTTATGATCAAAGGCTTAAAAGTTGACAATGTGTTTATTCTTGGTGATCGTATGTACAGAATGATGTTTGGGCTAATTGTGTTGTAGCATAAGGGTGATGTGATGCATGTTATCACTTAAGGTGGACCTATATATCATGTGTCATGGGTTTATGTATTTTTAAAGTGGTCTTACATTCTAAGTTTTCTTAGATAAGTGTCAAAGAGGTGAATGGGTCTCCATAGGACCTCAAAGGACACTTAAGCCTATTTGAAAGAAGGTATTGTTTAAAGGTGAAGTATGTAGATGCCTTAAGAGTGAAGTCATGTGTTATGGATAATAAGTAAGGCTGTGAACATGATATTCACAAAGACTATAAAAGGTGAAATCAAAGGTGGTGATTTCTAGATTTAAGAAAAAAGGTGTGTGTGAGAGTTATAGAGCAAAAGAAAGAAGAAGGGGTGGGTGACTAGTAGATGGGTTGTAGAGCATAGTAGGTTGATGAATGCGTATATGACCTATAGGTCATATTTTTTATGTAAAAATAGTGCTCTTATAGGTTTGAGGATTGAGGATGAGAGAAGAGGTCTAGAGTGAACCAAAATGTGGTTTTGGATGTTTGTGAGTGTGTGAAGAAGTGAAGGGGGTTGTGTTTGTAGGGTGTCTCCATCATATTGGTAGGAAATCAATGATTAGGAGATGTTCATATCATAGGTGTTGGGAGGGTGTTCAACATATAGGTTATAAGGACTTGGCCATATTATGGGTAGGTTCTCCTTATGGAACAAGTGTTTCACTAAAGTTTGGTTAGAATGACTTGACCATCATAGGGGCGGGTGCTCCTTATGGAATAGGTGTTTCACTAAAGTCTAGTCAGAAGGACTTGACCATACTAGGGGCAGGTGTTACTTATGAAATAGGTGTTTCACTAAAGTCTCATATTTTCATGATTATTATAGGATAAATAATCCATGTGTTTGTAGCCTTGAGAGTGGGTTTTATTCCCTAAGAGGGTTTCCCACATAGATCTTGTGTTGTGTGTGTAATCTTACATTATCTAATTATTCATTGTTATAAACATCTTGAATGCTTCCTGAATGGTTGTATTGAATGCTTAACTATTTGAAGGGTTTTGAAATTGAATTCGATTATTTTCCACCATTGATTCACCCCACGTCTCAGTGGTTTTTACCTCTAACATGATTGAGGAGTATGTTATAAAATAGAGGCAAATCAAGGACCATAAGTTTAGTTTGAATTATCTTGGGTCCAATTTTTAGAGGAAGCCAAATATAACCAAGTGGAATTTGATTACTTTTATCAAATCTATGATTGGTAAGGTAGGTTTTCTTGAGATTATCCTTATTATATCCAAGTTTTTGGATGAGCCACAAAGATGTCACATTAATATCAGACCCTTCATCAACTAAAACTTTATGAATAAGGGTAGTATTAATGGCTATTTTAATAAATATTGGTGTATCATTAGTATAAAAAAGGTTTTCATCATTAATCATGTCTTCTTCAATAAATTCAATAGATGGTTTGGAAAAAGGACACATGGAATCAATGGTATGCATGTTGGTAGGTTGAGGTTCAATAGAGGATGGTTATTCATCTATAGAAGATGGATCCAAAATTTATTGTAATTGTTACATGAGGAGCTTATGATGATAAGGGGAAGTATGAGCTAACTCTATAAGTGGACTATTTCAAGGCATGGAGTTAAGTTCTTCAAGAAATTTCTAGTAGGTCTAAGAAGAAAAACAGTGCAAGGTTTAGAAGGTAAGGTAGATTTTGAATGAATGTAAGTTGTTAGGGGTTTTCAAGGAGGTAAATCTTCAAGGGATTTTGAATATAAATTAGTGGTTGTAGTATATTTAAGAATTTGTTCTTCCAAAGATGGTTTCTTAGGTTTTGTGATAGGATCTTTGTGAGCTAGTTTGTGATGATAACTAACCTTGAAAGCATTAACATATTAAGAATTTTTATAATATTGGTCATAGTCATCATCAATATCTTTAACATATTTGGTATTTTTTTTATGATTAGATGTGGAAAAATATTTTTGGTTATTATAAGAAGAATATTTGGAAGCTTGTCATTTTGAGAAGCAGTGTTGTACTCTTAATGATGGAGTTGGATCATGGCTTCATGATTGAAGGAGTCACCAAGCATATAGGAAATAAAAAAATTAGTAATCCCTCAACAAGTTTCATAAGAATGACCAATGCCGGCATGGAACCAATAAAATTTATTAGGGTCATACCATTTAGGATGATGATTAGGATAAGTAAAGGGATTAGAGGGCGGTAAGAATTATTTAATTTGTTGTACAGTTAGTGGTATGTGAGAAGATGGGGGAGTGTCTCCTTTGGAAAATCTTTGTTTGGTTTGAGGATTATTTTTGGTGATGGCATTGGTATAAGTTTGAAAATATCCTTTAAGTAATTTGGTATTAGGTTTGAATTGTTTCATAAGGAAATCTTGACATTTGGCTTGGTTAAGAGCTTCATTAAGCATTTGAGGAACAAAAGTTCAAACCTTATATTGAAGTGAAGGAGTTAAATTAGTTATAAAGAGTTTGAATAAATTTTCATCAGTCATGTTATGGTTAGCTTTATGGGCCAAATATTTCCATCATTTTATAAAATCTTGAGCTGATTTAGTGGGAGATTGCTTAGCATTGATGAGATGGCTAAGGCAATTTTTGGGAAGGTCATTATATTGAAACTTTTTAACTAGAGGATTGACTAAATCCTCAAGTTACCAAATGTAATGTTTGAGAAGTTTGTTATACCATTAAAATACATCACTATTGAAGGTTTTAACTAGAAGTTTAGTTGTGGTGAAGGTATTAGTTTGGATCCACTCTTTATAAAGGTTGTCAAATGCTTTCAAAAAGGATGCAGGGTCTTTAGTCCTATCATACTTGATATTTGGAGATATATTACCAATGTCAATGGACACCATGAGAGGATATAAAGGCTCATTTTGGATATTTTGAATCATTTTTTTATTTATATTAAGTTGAGGAATAACATTTCTTAAGGCATATTTAAGAGGTGGAGGAATAAAATTTGGATTGGCTTGAGGATTGAGAGTTGGAGATTGATTAGCTAAATTGATCAAATGACATTGTAGTTGCATCATTTGAGATGTGTTATAAGTTTGAATTATGTTCATTTTTTGTATGTATGACTTATGTAAAAAATTTAGTCGTATCAATTGGTAGTTTGTGTTTATATGAGAACTCCCTAAATTTGTATTAGGGAGAGTGTTATTAAAATGTGGATTACAAATGGAATTGTTGGATAGACTTGTGTCAATTGCTCCCACATTATGTTGAAAAGTGTGAAGATGAGAATTATATTGATAGGTAAAAAATGATCAGATCCACCTACTTCATCTTGGGGTGTGATTTGAACCATGTTACAATCCATAAACAGAGGGGAAGAGGTGTTTTAAGAGTGAGGGTTCTCTTGGGAGGAAAAGAGAGGGAGAAATGAATATCCCATATAGTGTCTAAATGGATTCAAGTTATCTAAGAAGATTCTAATAGGGGACTTCATGATGATTTGAGGAAATGAACAGAATGCTAAGGAAAGAGAAATAGAGAACTAAGTAGGATAGACAGGAGAGCTAAGCAAAGCAAAGGCAATAATAAGAGTACAAATTCAACTAGGTCAACCTAGTATTATTAGATAGGGCTTGAAAAGAGTATAGAGTCAACTAGGTTGACTTAGTACTGTAATCAAGGAAAAACATAGTTTGATAACAATACAGAGTTGACCAAGTCAGTTGATTACTACATGTGGGAGATAAGACAATCTATAAAATAATGTGTCAAACAAAATAACAGTGTGCTAAAAATAGGGAAATATTTTTGAAATGTAATTAAAGCAAGAAGTTAAAATAATCACACAAACAATTAGATCAATGAGAATGATCCAATTGGCACACAGCATAAAACTATGTACCAATGTTGGCTAATGCATGTTTTTACAATATAGCATATAATGAGCAAAGAGCAAGTAGTCAACTAAAAATTAAATGCTAACTAAGTGATCATCCTAAGTTTTAGATTATTATAAAGTGTTATTTTAAGTATGATAGAGAAGTTGGCTAAAAATACAAAACTAGAAAGTAATTTATGGATAGTTTCAAGATGTTTAAGCTAAAAGGGATCTATGTTGGAAATGGTAATATTTGGTATTGGGGCCTACCCCCTCACTTCACAATCCCATAGAAATAAGGGTGTCGGTGATTTTCCAATAGATGTCATTAACCACATGTTTATACTTGGCTAGAAACCAAGTTGGCTTCCCCTTTGGTGATGAAATCCAAGCAGGTAGGCCTTAGGTAGACAAATGTTTAAATGCATTTTGATTTTTTTTTATTTGGTAGTGTGTAAAAAGATAAAAATAGTGAAACTAAATGGTATATTAAAAAACCACATAATTATACTATGTGAGCTACTCTAAGCATGCAAATAGCTAAAAATGAAAGTGTGAACTAATTACTAGCATGTAGTTATTAATTCCCAAATTAAGAATGATACAAAATCAATTTAGATGAAACTGTATGCAAACATTACAAAATAGAATTGACAAAGGTGCTACTATATTGTAGAAACAATGTCCTTAAGAACTAAGTCAACTTTTAAATAGAAGATAGACTACAAAATTAAGCTAACCATGTTGACTTAGTATGATGTAGGATTGTAGTTTTAAAGATTGAAAAACTTGCACAAAATAAAATTGTAATGAAATACTAAATTGAAAGAGAGATAAAGAAAGGAACCTTGGTGGGTTGGAAGATGTTTAGGATTGAAATTTTTTTATTAAAGTGTCTTAAATGTTGTTTTCAATTTATACCAACTATGTCGATTGGTTCAACCTAGTTATGTGCAACCATATTTGTTGAAGTTTGTTGAGATGACTGAGTTGACCTAGTTGACATAGTTTGTTATCTAGAAGTTGTCTTTAAAACTAAGTTGACCTATTATACATAGTTTATTACCTAGAACTAAATAAGAGTACTATGTCAACCTGTTTGATACAATAACCTATATCTGATGAAGACCTACACAAAAATAATTAAGTTATTTTAATGTGATTGTGTGTTAAACCTATACATAAAAGTTAGAATTATACCAGCCTAGTCATCTTAGTATCACAAATATAGAAAAATGATAAAATATAAAAATGAAAAGTGTGAAATAAATCATGAAAGGGTTAGATTCATGTTAGGTTCACCAGAATGTATGTAATGAGAAATGCATAAGATCTACAAATCAATCTTAGCTCAGAGAAGATAAATTCTACTTACACTTTTGATTGGGGATACATTAGATAATTAGGGTCATGACCAATATGGATCTACTAGACATGATTAAGTAATATCTTACCACAATAATATCAATAAGGAGGGTTCCAAAGCCTCCAATCAAGTGAAACTATGTAATAACCCTAAATGAGGTCCTATGTTTTCATATTCACTAAACTAATAACAAGTAAATCAAAATCTAATCTAGTGCTCACCAAAGCTTGTGGCATAAAGTGGGGGTAATAAACATAATATAAAACATGAATAATAGAATCCTATTTAAGTTATGTATAGGTAAAACCCTAATGCATGGAGAGAGAGAGAGAATATTATTCAAAAGCCATTACTTGTGTTATTTCTATTTACTAAAAAGATGAGAAAAGTTAGAGATACTTACCTGTAATATGAACCCATCAAGACTCAATATCTCCCTTGGCCAAAGTTGTTTTGAAAAAGTTTAATGTAGTTTGTAAGGACCACTAAGAAAGGCCCAAGCATCCAAGACTTCTCCACAAGACTAGATTCTTCTCCAAGTAGAAACCCTAAGCTAAGACTCCTCAAGTAGAATGGTGGAAGAGCAGATTATAAAGAAGTACAAATGAATAATAACTCTTGTCTACTCTATAAGAATGGTAAAATGGATGTTTTTATATAGTTTTATCTAACCCTAAACCCTTCTAAAAGTTTTGGCTGACAAGGTTGACGTAGTATCATAATTGACAAAAACTCACTGGGTCATGGACTAGATCATCCAAGGGCTGACCTAGACCCTTAATAACTTTTATCAATAATATTACAAGGTCGACATAGCCAACATAGTTATGTAAACTATCAAAAAAGGGTTTAGGTTAGGGAAAGGGCTATTGAAGATGGTAAATAACTAGAAGAATGTGCAAAATGGGAGGCAAAGCTTAGGGGAATGTTTTTAGGAGCTTATTATATTGATAACAAATGGTAATAAGGGATAAAAATATTGTAAATCACCAATTTTTTCCTACCCCTTTCCCAGTGCACCCCTTAAGGAATGCACTCAGAGAGATTAAGACTTGATATGTTCTTAGAAGATAGGAAACATTAGTAATTGATAAAGTGTGAAAATATTATGTGTATACACAGTGAATCTCTAGAGATGATGAACATCTTTCAAAGGAATTCATGATGGCTTGGAACCAGAAGATGATCAGAATGAAATTCACAAAGATTATTATGACTAGAGAACATATAATGGAGATTATTGGAATGAGATGTGATAGAGAAAAAGCCTTCAAGGATGAAATTTGTAAATTAGATTTGATACAAAAAAAATCACCAATAAACTTTTGAAGACTGAGAAGAAGGGCTTCCCAAGGAAAGGCCTTCCTCACCATTGGCCTAATATTTACTTGCAAATCATGAATTATTTTATTCGTGAAGTTAATGTTAACTGTTTTGGTCTTGCATGCCCAAAAATTGGTCTCCTTCTTTCCCTGCTATCCTAAGCCATTAGCCTTAAATGTATCCATCTTACTTCAAATGCTACATTTCCCTTTGCAAAAGCCTTGTTCTATAAAGAGTTGATAGATCTAAGACCTGTAGATTTTCAGTTCATTATGGAACTTATTTTGCCTTGAGAAATTACCTTGGACAAGCCTTTTGGTAAAGGAATGGGGCTAGTTCAAGGAATGCAAGTCTTTTACAAATCTCCAAAGACAAAGTACCATTATGGAGATCAGTCAGGTTATAAATTGGACCATTTGAGCAGGCTCCAAAGGGTAATTATGGACCCAAAGTGCCCTTACAGAGGGCACTAAGCATGTTCAGGAAAGAGAAAAAGGCAAAAGGTAAAGGATTCCTTTAGATTTTTTGTTTGAAGGAAATCCAAATAAAAAGACAAGGGGCGAATTCCTTCAGACAAAATGCCCAAAGGAATTACTTCAGACATTTTGTTTGAAGAAATTCACAAGGAAGAGACTAAGGCAAATTCCTTCAGACAAATTCCTGAAGGAATTCCTTTAGACTTTTGTTTGAAGGAATTTATCAAGAGAAAAGACTGAAGGAAAGGATCAAGGCATGAAGGCAAGTTTTTCCTTCAAGAAATTTTTTTGAAGGAATTCCTTCAAACATTTTTCTCGAAGGAATTGAGAAGCTGAAGGAACCTGAAAGGACCCCGAAGGGCAAGTGCCCTTATGGGGGACTCTCAGTGATCCAAAAGGGAACTTTTCTAGTTTTTTTAAGGGACACCTTCCCTTCAAGAAGGTTCATTCCATAAAATCTGAAGGACTTACCAAATATAATGACAAGCCTGAGAATGTCAACTTCAGCATGATGAACTAGCTATTGGAGGTTCAAACATTTGGTGGCATCCCCACATATGTCAAATTCAAGACAATGAGATAGCCATTGATTTTCAAATGCTTAAGGATGGGCCCACACATGGAAATGGGTTAAAAGTTGAGAAGGGAGCCCGAAGAGCTAAGAAATGATAGAAGATAGCCCCAAGGGCCAAAGATCTAGGAAAAAGACAAAAGCCAAGCATAGGAGCAGATAAAATAGTCCAGGTGGCATGAAAGGTGTTAGCAAGAGAAGTTATTACTATGGATGAAATAGTCTCTACCAAGTGGTTGTCAAAGAGTGCAAACATTCAATAGCATGGCCTATTTTTCTTCATTTGAGCATTGATAAGTAGACAATCATATAAGTTTCATCAAGGGGGGTGGCCTTATCATTCAAACAAATAAAGTGACCCATGATTTTGTAATGACATTTAATACAATTTAAGCACTAAAGTCAAGACCTGTGATAGCCACATCATGGTTCCTTCAGTAGACTTCCTCTTTCCTAGGCATTAAATGCAGCATGGGCCACTTATTATGAAAGGTGCAAAAGTCTTCTTATTCATGCTATATATATTGTAACCTCTCAATTGAGGAAGGGATCTCTCATTTTTTAAGGTGAATCCCTACCAAATTTTACCTTTGAATTAATAAAAATGCATTTTACCTCTATCTGACTAGTTATACTTTTGAGTATGTATGTGTATCAAATCTATGTTCAGTCATTTTAGCTTAATGCTTTCATGGATTGACACCAACATACCTAGTGTAGCCAAGATCATTTCTATAGGTTAACAAGAAGTGATTCATCTGGACCATAGAGATAGAAGAGTAGTTATCTGACAGTGTGTTTTCTATAGTGCTTATGGTAAGTTCCTTTTCATTATGTCTTCATTAAGCCCCTATTAAAGCTCCCTATAGTCTGGCCTTTTTTTTAGATAACGTGTCTATCACCCCTTTCAAGTTTGAAGTGTTAAAATAGTTGAGTAGATCAAAATCATTTGGTGCATCACCATTTAGATAATTTCTATTTTGGTTATATCCTTCTCCTTTGTTACCCCCTATTGTTAGTAGTAGTAGTGAAAGACCTCAGAGATGCATTAAAGGGAGATAGATATTATCTAGAGATTCTCCCCTCATTTTTTCCAAGCCCACAGCAAGAGGGGAGTCTCCATTGTGTTGTGTGGAAGAGAGAAGCCAAGCCTTCTTTCAATGGTACAATCCACAGTGTCAACAATACTCAAAAGTATAACCAGTCAAATAGAGGTAAAATGCATTCTTATTGATTCAAAGGTAAAATTTGGCAAGGCTTCACCTTACAAAATGAGAGTTCCCTTCCTCAACTGAGAGGTTACATATATATATATATATATATATATATATATATATATATATATATATATCATGAAGAAGAAGACTTTGGTGTCTTCCAGAATAAGTGGTCCATGCTGCATTGAATGCCTAAGAAGGAGGAAGTCCACTAAAGGAACCATGTTGTGGATTTCTCAAGTCTTGACTTTAGTGCTTAAATCATATTAAATGTCACTACAAAATCATGGACCACTTTGTCTATTTGAATGACAAGGCCGCCCCCCTTTATGAAACTTTCATGACTATCTACTTATCAATGCTCAAATGAAGAAAAATAGGTTGTGTTATTGAATGTTTGTACTCTTTGATGACCATTTGGTGGAGACTATTTCATCTATAGTAATAACTTCTCTTGCTAATACCTTTCATGCCACCTAAACTATTTTATCTACTCTTACACTTAGCTTTTGTCTTTTTCCTAGCTCTTTGGCCCTCGGGGCTATATTATATCATTTCTTGGCTCTTCCATCTCCCTTATCAAATTCTAACACATTTCCATGTGTGGTCCCATCCTTAAACATTTGAAAATAAATGGCTATCTCGTTGTCTTGAATTTGACATCTATGGAGATGTCACCAGATGTTTGAACCTCCAATAGCGAGTTCATCATGTTGAAGTTGACATTCTCAGACTTGTCATTATCTTTGGTAAGTCCTTTGAATTTTATGGAATGAACCTTCCTAAAGGGAAGGTGTCCCTTTATAAAACTAGAAAAGGTCCCTTTTGGATCACTAAGAGTCCCCTGCAAGGGCACTTGCCCTTTGAGGTCTTTTTGGGTTCCTTCAGCTTCTCAATTCTTTTGGGAAAAATATCTAAAGGAATTCCTTCAGACATTTTTCCTAAAGGAAAAACTTGCCTTCGTGTCTTGGCCCTTTCCTTTAGTATTTTATCTTGATAAATTCCTTTGGACAAAAGTCTGAAGGAATTCCTTTGGGTATTTATCTGAAGGAATTTGCCTTAGTCTCTTCCTTATGAATTTATTCGAATAAAATGTCTGAAGGAATTCCTTTGGGCATTTTTTCTGAAGGAATTCACCCCTTTTCTTTTTCTTTGGATTTCCTTTGGATATAAAATTTGAAGGAATCCTTTGCCTTTTGCCTTGTTCTCTTTCCCAAATGTGCTCACTACCCTCTGCAAGCACACTTTGGGTCCATAATTGCCCTTCAGAGCCTACTTGAATAGTCTAGTTTACAACCTAACTACCCTCCATAAGGGTAATTTATCTTTGGATCTTTGTAAAATACTTGCATTCCTTGACTGGCCCCATTCCTTTGCCAAAAGGCTTGTCTAAGGTAATTGCTCAAGGCAAATAAGCTCCATTTTGAACTAAAAACCTACAGGTCTTAGATCTATCAACTCTTTATAGAACAAGGCTTTTGTAAAGGGAAATGGAGCATTTGCAGTAAGGTAGATACATTCAAGACTAATGGCTTAGGATAGCAGGGAAAGAAGGAGATCAATTTTTTGGCATGCAGGGCCAAAACGGTCAATAATTAACTACACACTTATTTTCTCCCACCATTTTTGTTTCTTAATCACTTTCATGGGTATAAAATAATTTTACCCTACTACCTACTCAAATATATGGAAAATATGGTCCTTGCCTTTCAAATTAGTAATAAAAATGACATAATTTATCATTAATTGATCTTTCTACTCTTCCAATCTAGAGAACCCTTGCATAGAAAACCCATCCCTAACCTCCCATCAGAAGACCCTTCTAAGGAATTAGGGATTCCGTTATTGGAGGAAGGACTCCCAGCCCCTACCTTTTCCCTTCTTATCTCCCCCTCTACCAAAAACCCCACTAAATCCCCAAAATGTTCATGCACCATTACCCCATCCTCTATAACCAAAAAAAACCAAATAGTGGCTATCTCCTAGCATGAGGAAGAAGGAAATAAGAACAAAAAGGTTTGTAATCTGGAGGATCGAGATTGGGACCATAAAAGAAAGCTAAAAGTATTTGAAGTAAAATTTATGGCTATGGGTAGGAACATGTCCATTTTGATCAAGGAATGGAATGACCTGAAACATGAGACTTGTCAACTCTAGCATGTTGTGGACAAGAAAAAACAAGTTGAGTTTCTCTTGATTGAAAAGAAAGCCAACCAGTAAAATGAACCAAGATGAGACTGAAGAGCTACTTACACCAAAGTCTAAAAAGACACATCTGAATAAGTAAAATATTAAACTAATCCTTCTTGAAGGACTAAAAAATAGAAATCATGGAAAGAAGACATAGGACGTGTTGAAGGTGAAAGACAAGGTGAGCGCTCTATTTCTATTTAGTTCTTAATCATATTATTTATTTTTACTATTGGTTTATAGTTTTATATTTTACGTTGTTATTTTTGGACTTCTATGCTATATATCCCATTGTGGCTTATTTTCTTGACCTTGTGTTTTGTTTTAGTAAAAACTTGATAGTTGTTATTCCTTGTAAAACTAGCCTTATTTACTTGATCATACATACATACATACATATGAAATAACATTTGGTATTGAAATCATATATATCCGAATCAAATTTTATATGAACTAGAAAATTATATTAACTTCATATAAAGTACATGTACTTACCTTATGGTTACTTCATTAATTTTTTCTTTAAATTAAATATAAATTATGAAATCCAATCATATGAGAAATAATTATAAGTGACAATTATAACCATAATAACTTGGAGCATCTCACACCCTTATGAATTCAAAACATATCAAGATAATAACATCTTTTAATAATAACATATAATTTATTTTTAATCATAAGAGATTCAATATTATGCTTAATTAAGCTCATGTTGAGTCTTACTCTATGGGTATGCCTATATATACATGTATACATATTCATATACATTCTTGTTTAGATATATATCTATACATATATTTTTATACTCAAATATATATATATATATATATATATATATATATGTATATATATTTATATACATATATACAGACATGTATTTAAGAGCCTTGCACAAGTAGTTTATGTGCACCAAAAACCATTGTAGTCAAAACAAATTGAGCTTTCCCATATTATAATAATCACTAATTCATGATTACTTACAACTAATCTACATTTCCACTATTCATACATAGAATCCCAGACTGAATTACCAAGAATATAAAATAAATAACAATCTTTAATTAGACTTAAACAAAGATTCCTTCCATTCCTTTTTATTTACATTCAAAATCTAAACCCCAAGAGTTTGACACACAAACACAAAAAAACATGTTATTTTACCTTAGATCATGATGGATTCGAATTCTAATACTTTTACCTTGCATCATGAAAGAGCATATAGTTATTTACAAATAGAATTAAAATATAAACCATAATGATCATCCCAATGATGTACTATGTAAACATGTGTCAACATCGATCCTATGCATAGTCCTTCCTTTTATACAAGCATTTAATCATAATTAATTAATAGTTACAAGGTTACTTTATACACATCATCCTATATATGAATAATCTTTTTTTATCATGCAATGTATAACCAAGAATGGGTTTTTAACCTACACATATCCCTTTTCTTTCTTTTCTTTTGCTTTTTTTACCCCTTTCTTCCTTGTTACTAACCTCTTTATCCATAAATGGCAATGATGATTCCATTAAATAGAACATTGACTTCTGATGAGTTTAACTCCCCCTCCACATATTCATACACCACCCGATAACCACAATGAACTAACTCAAAAGTTATATTCCAAAAAACCTTCCTCTTCATGCATGATTCTTATTTCCATGCATGCATCAAGAACCTTCCAAACTAAATGAAAACCTAATCATCACTTTGCCAAGGTCAATCAACATAACCATGGTTAGGTAACTTAACCTACCTTGTTAACCTTACCATCAACTCACATTTATGGCTTAGGGTTAAATATTTAAAAATCAATCACTTTTAATTAGCATTCCCTTGACCTTAAGTCCTTTGGCTTATGATTCAATCTTCTAAACATAACCCAAAAATTTTAAGTCCTTTCGCCTTGTGGAGTTTAATAACACAAACCTTTTCATTAGTTTTTTGGTTAGGAGATATATTATTAAAACAATTTCTTCAATCCTATATCATATGCTTTAAACATGGTGTTGGCCTTACCCATTCCTGATATTACATTGCATTTGTATTGCACAAACCGCAACTAGTCTTTAAGAAAGGATTATAGAACTCATCCAAGGTCTCAAAACCTTTGAGTTACATCCTAATGCTCACTACATCTTGATTTTAGAGTGAATATTTGATGTTTAAATGAACCACATTCATGTCAAACTATTTTGTTGGTTTCCCAGTTAACCAAAAAAAATGATTGATTACAAAAATTGACTGAACAACACTACATAGATTATATAATGACCAAGACAAAGGTTTGAATCAAGTTTTAGACACTACTGCATCACTTTTTTGGTTTACCTATGTACTATATCCTTACTATCGGACACATAAATTCAAAATCTAGCCTACACTTATCTATTGTGTACCTATAATCAAGGTAATATAGACATCAATAATATCTGGTCATAATCAACAACACAAGATAATAACATATACTCATAAAATACTAAATGAATGATTTTAATTCAAATTAAACTAATAAATAATGTTATACAAATTTAAAAATGTCTACAATAAATGTCCCCATACTATAAGAATGTTAATACAATCGTAATAATCCATCAAATTCAATGTGCTAGGTAGGTGTGGCCATTACATCCACCCTCCCTTAAGAATGGCACAGTCCTTAGGGCCTTAAAATAAAAGAGGATAATGCTACCAAAAAATATTTTTATCTTCCTAGGTAGCACTCCTTTCCACCATTTGATCCCATTGGACTAATACTTGCTTCAGTTTTATTTTTGTATATCAATGTTGCATTGAGTTACAATATTGATAGGCTCTAGTTGAATTATTTCCTCAACCTCCACCTAAAAATTATCCTAATTTAAAACATGTGAGGTATTTAAAACATATACTATTAACAATTCTACATGAAAAAACATCATGGATTCTATACAAAAGAAGGAGACTAAGGTGATATGCTATCAGGTTGATCTTTTTCACTATGTCAAAAGGTCCAACATAGTATGGTGCTAATTTAAAAGCTTTTCCAAACTTAATTGAGATTTTTTGAGGTCTTACTTTAGAAATATTTTTTCTCTATTTGATTTTTTATATCTACGTGTCTTTTATACTGATCAGAGTTAGACTTCAATATTTATCATATAACAACCATTTGTTCATCATATTTCTATAAAAAAAAATTAGACCAAAAGATAAATGATTTTTGAAGTTATTCTAGCCCAAAGGAGTTATACTTTTACATCGATATAAGGATTCAAATGGATCCATATTAATTACTAAATAGTAGTTATTATTATAAACAAATTATACCAAGTACAAGAAATATTCCCACTTTTACTATAGATCCATGACATACATTCACAACATGTCTTCAATAATCATATTCAGCCTTTCAGTCTATCCATAAGTTGAACTAAAATCTATCTTTGAAGAAAAATTAGTCATCATAGTTTGCCAAAATTGAAAGATGAATAATTTATCTCTATCCAAGATAATCACTTCAGTAAACCATGGATGTACCATTTCTTTTACAAATATTTTGGTAAGGATGGCAACATCATCAATGATATTTCTAATAATAAAGTGAGCCACTTTAGTGAGTTTATCAGTCACAACTAAGATTGAATCATGTTTTCTATGAGATTTAGGTAATCCCATGATTAAATCCATATATATAACAACCCATTTCCTTTATATAATGGCATGAGGACAAATTAAACTTTGTGAATGACCATGTTTAGATTTCACACACTGGCATTCCAAGAACTTAGATACATAAGCAACCACATATTTATTTAGCTCCAATAAAAAATATAGCTCTTTCATATCTTGTGTAATTTTATTGACACCTAGATGTGTATAATGAGGTGCAACATGCAATTCATTCAACATATGTTCTCTCAAATTTATCAAGCCTAGGATGAAAATTCTACCTTTGTGTCTTAAAAGACCATCTAAATCAACAAAAAAATTAGAATTAGAACTTTTTGCTTTAGTTTTAGCATAGATTTTAAAGCATTCATAATCATATTTCTATTTTTTAAGCACATAATTTTAAAAATCAAAATATAAAACAAAGAGGGCAACAATGTAGGTCTACCTACTTAATACATTAGCCACTCTATTTTATTTTCCCTTCACATAATCAACATCAATATCAAAGTTACTAACAAATTCCATCCATATTCTTTGCTTATATTCAACTCATCCTAAGTAAATAAGTACACAAGTTTTTGATGGTCTAATTTAATCTTAAAGTGTTCTTTTAAAAAAAATTATGTTGCTTTAATGTATGAATAATAACATCTACTTTTAAATCATGAGTAGGGTAATTATGCTCATGGGTTTTTAGTTTTTTGGACTCATAGGAAACTACCTTGCTATCTTGAGTCAAAATATCTCTAATTCCAACCTTGCATGTATCAACCCATATTTCATATTTTCCATTTAGATCTAGTATATTCAAAATTAGAGCTATAATTAACAAATTTTTTAGCTCTTGAAAGGTTGATTCACATTTAAAAGATAAGTCAAATATATTCCCATTCATTTGAAAGAAAGTTATGAGATGAGAAATCCATGAAAATTATTGCATAAACCTTCAATAATACCTAAAAGACCCCATGAATCTTCTTTCCTCATATACATTCTTAGGACTTAGTGACTCGTTAATGGTTGCAATTTTTGTAGGATCTACCTTAAGTCCTTTGGAAATCACTTGTCCTAAGTAGTAAATTTTAGATTGAAATAAATATCACTTGTATAACTTCTTGTACAACTTATGCTAGCTCAAACATTGTAGCACCAACCTTAAATATTATTCATGCTCTTGTTCATCCTTGAAATAGATTAGAATGTCATCTAAATTTTGATAAAATTTTGAAATACACTATTCATTAAATTCAGAAGTGTTGTCAGAGCATTTGTTTGTCTAAAGGGAATAACTATAAATTCATAATGTCTATATCTACTTATAAATTTAGTCTTATAGACATATTCATATTTGATACGGAGTTTATGATACCTTGATCAAATATCTATTTTTAAAAATATAACAACTCCTTTCATTTGATCAAAAGAGGTCATCTATGCGAGAAGTATGATACTTATTCTTGATTCTGACTTTATTGAACATTTTTTAGTTAATGAAAAATATGAGTGCACCATCCTTATTCTTAACAAATACTACTAGAGTTCCCTAGGGTGACATAATAGGATGTATCATTCCCTTATCTATCATCTATTGAAGTTAAACTTTAATCTCTCTTAAATTATTTGTATTCATATGATAAGGTACATTACATGAAAGTGTTATTCTAAGTATTACATCTATATTAAAATCAAATATAATTTTTAGAGGCAAACTTAGTAGTTGTAATGAAAAACATATGCAATCTCTTTCAAAATCAGATACTCCTAGAGTAAGGTGGTTATTTCCTCAGCTATTTCATTATTCTTGAGAGCATACTATTAGAACCCTTTTTTAATAACTTTACTAAGTTGTATGACTAAAAGAATTCATGGAGTTAAGAGATTGTTGATTCTTTGAATAACCACATAATTTCCTTCATCATCCAGGCACTAAACTCTATTATTTGAGAAATCCAACTTGGATTGATGTTATTTTAACCAATCTATGCCCAATATTATGTCATAGGATCCTAAAGGAATAAGGAATAGGTTTACACAAGACTTAAAATTGCCTAGGTTCAAGTCAACTTGCTTTAAACATTTATTAACAACCACCTTCTTTCTAGTGCCAAAATCTAATTTCCATCCTTCTATAAGTCTATTTGGTTTGATTTTACATTTCAATGCATTAACAAGAGAAATAAATCTTTCTATTTCTCATGAATCAGTCTAAATAGAGAAATAAAATTTAAGAATTTTACCTCTTGTCTCAATAAGTGTTGACTAAAATTCAATATTTCTATTATTTATAGCTACGTAAACCTTGTGATTGTCCTTCAGCTTAGGATAGTCCTTACAGTAATGGTTGTCACTGCATTCCCAATAAGTTATAGTAGTCTTAGTTAGGAGTGGAATGGTGTTTTTTCTTGTGGCTGGTCCGCAGAAGTTTTGTTGTTTGTTGTTTCCAGCACCCTTTAAAAACTAATGTGAAGTGGAGATTTTTTTATTCTAAAATTTATTTCCAAAATTATGACTCTTCTTATTATACTTTTTAGAGTCAATTTTCTTAAAATCACCACTTATTAAAGGTATTGATGACTTAGGTTTTCCTTATTATTTCCTATTCTGAAACTCTTATCTTCCTCTTTGGTAAGACTTCTCTTTTTCTTCAGCATGATGTGTTGATTATAAGAAAGAAGCTAATGTTTTTAGGTTAGTCATGTTTACATCTTGCATGAGTATATAATTTAACCCTAGTTTGAACTTAGTTACTTTAGTTTATTTGTCCTACATGTAATGAACATGATGTAGGAGTCCCAAAAACTTGTTCTCATACTTATATACAGACATAGTTCTTTGTTTCAATCGATGAGACTCTGTGATTTTTTGTTCTTTATAGATATTGTTCAAATACCTTTTTCTAAATTGCTTCTAAAAAATTTCCAAGCAATAGCCATGGAATTATATCCTTTAAGTGCACACATATGGATCCACCATAAAGCTGCATCACCTACCAACTGGTAATATTTGATGCATGTTTGATGTTGGAACTCATATTATGTAGTGTGAAATACTTCTAAAAATTAATTATCCATACCTCAAACAACATCATAAGTGGTTTCACCAGAATATGTGGGAGGAGGAAACTTCTTCATATCCTTAATAATGGGCTTTGAAACCTCTTGTTGTGGTGAATGCTTCTTATGAATCCTTCCTTCCCTACCTCTTTTAAATTTTCTAGGTGAGTCAATCTTTGACCAAAACCTTTCATTTGTCCTCAAACATGTAATGAAAAAAACCCAAAATGTCATGCAATACAACATTTTGTTCCTCAGGAACTTATTATTCAAGATTATCTTGATTGGTTACATGGTTGTCACTTTGTTCCACTTATATGTCAGCATGATCATGTTAATTCAGTTCATGATTGTCAACTAGATCACTACCATCATTTAAAGGATTTTAGGTTGCTCTAGTTCTAACCATCCTAGCACATTATACATGCATTATTAAATCAAATTTTTATAAAGTTTCTTTGATTTATCCTAACAAAGGCTATGATACCAATTATCATAACCTGAATTTTTTTTTTAAAATAAATCTTAGAAAAATAATGATTAGGCTCATAATATATAACATTTTCCAATTAAAACTAGTTTTAGGATCAAAACAAATTGATTTAATAACCAGATTCAAACACATATATACAATAACATACATAACATCATTTAAGATGCAAATTAATTTACAAGGGATTAGTCCTTTTTAAATTTTTAACTCCATGTTAGTGGCAAGTTTTAGAAACCACTAACAAGTCCACTTGAATTTTGGATCTTCAACATACACTAGGAAATTTAAGTACATAGCATAATAAAATCCTTCATAATTACAATAATTCCCTGCAAGTGAATCAAAACTATGTAAAATACTGATTGATTTAATCCATCCAAATAACCATCAACTATCAAGGTACAAGTTTCATAACAAACAGAATCCTCAAGACTTAAATCCAAATATGCATCTGACTAAGAAACATGATCATATTTACACACCTAAAATAAGATCACAACCTCACTATAAAATAATTATGAGTGGAACCTATTGATATCCATGTCCAAGACACTTGGATGGTTTCTAATCATATCTCTCATATAATATACCCTTGCATACTCCTTAATTGATAAATTAAACATAAAACACTAACAGGTTCATCTAATGTAATAAATAGATTGAAGTCCCATTTAAATAAATAATAAACATACTTGTAATTATCATTTTGCCTCATGACTATTTTTACTTTTGATTAATGATCTTCAAAAAATAGTTCATGATTATCATATTAGCATGAGATCCTCACTTGCATCATTATCTTCATTAATAATTTTATGTAAATGATAAATGTATAAGCATAATAATCTCTTCATTAACTTACACCAATCCCAATTCTACTAATTAAGGGATTTACACTATTAATTTTACCAATTGTATTTGTTCCAGTCAAGTAGGTAGGATTTCATTTACACATACATACATACATACATACATATGTGTGTGTGTCTATATATACCTGCATATGAGATAACATCTGGTCTTGAAATCATATATATCTGACTAAACTTTTATATGAATTAGATAATAAGAGTAACTTCATATAAAGTACATGTACTTCCCTTATGGCTACTTCATTAAAAAAATTCATACTAAATACAAATTGTGAAATCTAAATATAGTTATAAGTACAATTATAACCATAATAGCTTGGATCATCTCTCACCCTTATGAATGTAAAGCATATCCTAATAATAAGATCTTTTAGTAATAACATCTAATTTATTTTTAATCATAATATATTAAATATTATACTTAGCTAAGCTCGCGTTGAGTCTTATTATATGGGTATACCTATATATACATGTATACATATCTATATGCATTCCTATTTAGATATATATCTATGCATATATTTGTATGCTTAAATATATATTTTTATATAAATACACCCACACACACATAATTAAGACCTTATAAAATTAATTTATGTGCACCAAAAACCATTACAGTCCAAACAAATTAAACTTTCCCATATTATAATTATCATTGATTCGTGAGTACTTACAGATACTCTACATTTTCACTATTCATACATAGAATTATAGACCTAAATTACCAAGAATATAACATAAATAATAGTTTTTAATTAGTCTTAAATAAATACTCCTTGTTTTCCCTTTTATTTCCATTCATAATCTAAACCCCAAGAGTTCAACACACAAACACCAAAAAAACTTGTTATTTTACATTATATCATGATGATTTCAAGTTCCAATATGTATGCCTTACATTATGAAAAAGCATCTAGTTGTCTATAATTAAAATGAAAATATAAAACATATGAATCATCCCAATGATGTAATATGGACACATGTATCAACATAGATCCTATGCACAATCCTTCCATTTATACAAGCATCTAATCTTGATTAACTAAGAGTAACAAGGCTATCTTATACACATCATCCTATATATTAATTATCTTGTTTTATTATGCAATGTAGAATCAGGAATGGGTTTTTGAACTACACACATCCATTTTATTTCTTTTCTTCTAATTTTTATACCCCTTTCTTCCTTGTTACTAACCTCTTTATCCAGGCAGTGACAGTTCCATTTAGTATAACTTAGAGTTCTACCAAGTGGAACTCCCACTCTAACTCTCCACATATTCATACTCCATTCAACAACCACACTTAACTAGAATTATTTGTATATGCTACTTATTTCCATGTAGGCTACCATGCATGCATCAAAATCCATCTAGCATAATGAAACCCTAACCATCACTTTGCCAAGGTCAACCAACATAATCATGGTTGGGTAACTTGACCTGCCTATTTAACCTTACCATCGACCCAATTTTATGACTTAAGGGTTGATATTTAAAAATCAATTACTTTTAATTAACCTGTTCTTGACTTAAGTTCTTTGACTTATGTTTTGTGATTATAAACATGACCCAACAAGTTTAGGTCTTAGTCCCTTGTGGTCTTTAGTAACACAAACCTATTCATTAGATTTTTTGTTAAGAACTATACAAATAAAATAATTATTTCAATCCTATAATATACTCTTTAAACATGGTGCTAACCTTACCCATTCCTAATATTACATTGTGTTTTAGTGCACATACCTAAATCGGTCTTTAACTAAGGATTCCATAACTCATTTGAGGTCTTATAACCTTTGAGTTACATCTTAATGCTCACTGTATCCTGATTCTAGAGTGCATATTTGATGTTAGAATCAACCACATTCATATTTAACTATTTGGTTGGTTACTTAGTTAACCAAAAAAAAGATGGATGAATAAAAAAATAGACTAAACCCAAGACTGAACAACACTGCATAAATCACATAATGACCAAGACAAAGGTTTGATTTAGTTTTTGGACACTAATACATCATTTTATGGTTTACTATGTAATATATCCTTGACACCAAACACACAGTGTCAAAATCTAACCTATGCTTATATATTGCATACCTCTAATCAAGGCAACATACACATCAAAAATATCTAGTCATAATCAATAATATAAGATAATAACATATACTCATAAAATATTGTATGAATGATTACAATTAAAATTAAAACAATAAATAATGTTTTACAAATCAAATAATGTCTATGATAAATGTCCCTGTAACATAAGAATGTTAAAATAGTCTTAATAGTCCATCAAAGTCAATGTGATAGGTAGGCATGGTCATGAAGTTTTTTTCTTTGTGGTCCAAGTATCCAGTCAAGTCTTGAACCAAGTCATCCAAGTTCATCTTAGTAGTCTTTTTGTGTGAAATGATGCCCAATATTTTAGCATAAATCTACAGTTTGTGTGTACCCATCAGGGTACAAGAGTATTTGTTGAGTGTAATTCAAGTGATATGAATCCACTTTAAATGTGCATCAAAAAATTTGGGTTCCCCACACACCAACATTTATTATATTGATGGGTGTACTTTGGTATATAGTAGAGAGATTCCTACAATCAAGTTGTGAGAAATCGAAAAGCTTTCATAGAAAGCATCATTATCTACTTGTAGATTTTTTCAACAAATGTTAATTTTGAAAAATTAGTAACTAAAGTATCTATTTAGGTTATTTTAGGATGGATTGATTGAACTCCTTAGATGATAAAAGGTTTTTAATAGTGAAATTATTAATATGTATTCTCTAATTTATAAACCAAATCAAAATACACAAAATATGAAATTTACTTAATAGAATAAAATTAATGAATACTTTGAAGAATAAAAATAAATGCATTAAAAATTACCTTATAGTGGATTCATGTGCCCAAAATATATTTTCTAATGGAACATAAGGCATATTAAATTGTCCATCCATTCGATCAAGGGCAACTCTTAGTGAGGAGTCAAGGATATAAAAACAAATGTAAATTTGTTCCTTGAAGAATATGTAAGAGAATGACCTACAAAACTTGATAAGATTCATAACATGTATTGTTCTAAAAAATTAGCATCTTTAAAAACCTTAGAATAGTTTTTTAATGTGGGTAAATTTTATCATTAGATACAAGCATGTTCTGATAAATATGATCATGTAGTTGTGATGAATGATTGAAATGAAAATTAAGCTATTGGAGATAATGATACATATGGATTGATGTTACTATGTATATGTTTTTTACATAAGTAATGATGAATATGTTAATATATAATGCTCCTAACCTTTGGTAAATGGTGGGAAAATGTATTTTATTTACTAAAAATATTTTTTTTTTGGGAAAAATAAAAAACCAAATATCTCATAAATACCTTGAGATGTGTAAAATTTGAAATAGGTTTATAATTAAGAGTTCACCAAAAAAAAATAACCTCTCTCATAATTTAATTCTGATCATTTTGGATATTTTCTCTTTTCTAGTTACTACAGGATACCCCTCCTAATTGCTATATGATAGAATAAAATTTGATATATAACAAAATTTAGTTGTTGGAAAAAAATTGAAATAAGTTTATTTTCTTCATACCATTGTACACAAAAACCTCTCTCCAAATTTAATTTAGATCACTTTTTATATTCTATTTTTTATTTTCATGTTTTCTCCCTAATTGATAGCATTAAAGGCAAGTATTTAAAAAATGTTTATACCAGTATGAAAACTAAAAGAGGATTTTGTACAAGACACTATTATGCACAAAAAGCTCTCTAAAAATTGTAATCTGATCAAATTTGTTTTTTTAATTTTCTGATGACTCACTATTTGTAGATTACTCTAACCAAGAAAATCGATCACATTTCACCATAAGTACCAAAAAATTATATAATTATTGACACAAACATTCAAATTTTACATTTAAAAAACAATTATACATAAACTAATCATGAATTTGTATGATACACTCTACTTATGAATGAGGAGAACAAGTATTGGCTCATTATTGATGATGGAATGTGGTTGCGAGGACATCCTCAGAGGTCATTTTTATAATGGGTGGTGTGGTTTAAAATCCTTGAATGGTTATGAAGTTTTATGAATATAATTGGGTGTGTTATCATTTATTTTTTACAAATTAGGTATATTAATGTTATGTGCAAAGTGAGCAAGAAAATTTTCAACTTGAAGGTTGAGTGTATTAAGCAATATTAACCATAACTCTTAGTTGTACAACCAAGCCAGTAGATTTAGATACCAATCAAGTTTAGGAATAATTTAATAATTCTCTCTCATCCTATAGGTTGGGTTGGGTTATTGGGTATTTTAGACCAACAATATTATGATGATTTACTAGAACACAACTTTTGTTGTGGCTAGTAATAGTGAGGTGGTGGCTGCCATGACTAGCCTTAATATCAAGGCCAATGGGTGGGTGGTTGTTGCTAATGTTTTATCATATGTTTATATGGAGGTGTTATGTAATATAATGCATAATAATTATAGGAAGGAACATCGTAACCCAAAAAATAAAATTTAAATAGCAATGAGTTACTAGGCATACCTAATTTTTGTTGCATTAGTGGCCAAAGTCCTATTTTAGATGCAAACAAGTTTGGTTAATTTCCATCCATAGCTCACATCTTCTTATTTATACTATTTTCCTAGGGCTAACCACATTATCATCCATTTTCAATCCTTGTCTTAAAAAAATCAAGGTGAGAAATGATAAAATCTTCTTTTGTCACTTGCATTTGAAAAAAAAATTCTCTTTGTAGAATTTCATCAATTATTCTTTCAGAAACATAAATAATTTCTATAAGTAATTTTAGAATTTTTGATAAAAAAATAAAAACATATATATTGTATTTATTATAAATAAGAGTTATGAAAATAGCATTTTGTTTCAGTGTAGTTCCTCCAAAAATCCTTTTTTTAGAATTTGAAAGTGGTGGTTTGGGGGAGGTATCCCCCAATGGGGTTAAGGAGTAGTGCCCCTGGTGCACTCCCTATCATGGTATAGGATAGGGTTGAGGGGAAAAGGCCCTGAATCCAAACATGTTTTCCTTCTCCCATGTCCCTCAAATTCTTCATTATTGAAGTGATTTTCTCTATAAATTGTGATTATTTAATCATCCAAAAAATGCATCATTTATACTATATTTAGATGAATTTATCCACATGTGGTATCCATGGCTATGTACTTGACATATATAAGTGTTACAAATTACCTTTCCTCATAGTACAATCCTAAGATTCTTGTATCCATGTTTCTAAAAATTACTCCTCCATAGGTGTTTTTTTAGGTGCATATGTAGGAAGTCTTCTTTTATAAGTTTCTATAGGCATTATCTCTACATAGAATCTTCCAATAAATGTATGCATTTTTGTAGGCACTAGTTTAGGAAGTCTTACCTTCTTTGTATGCTCCTACATTTTATTGGTGAGATTAATATGGGCATTCTTCTCTCTATATATAGAGATATTTATATAAGAAGAAGTGTTTGTATTTGTCACTATCCATCAATAGTTGCATTAGTTATACATGCAATTATTTCATGCAATATATTATTACCAAGAGGTCTAAAACCAACTATTGCATGTTAATTTCCTTTACTATTAGACAAAGGATAAGTTGCAATACTAACTTCCATAGGTTTGCCAACATGTGCATGATTTATGATTATTGCATGCAACCTTCCTTCACTAATGGCAATCAAATCTATTGCTATAGATAGTTTATTCCTACTAAGATGTGTAATATCGATGACTAGAGGTTGATATAAACCCATAGGTGTAAGCATTCTTGTAAGAAAAATTGTCTTAAAAAGGTTTCCTTCACCATCATCTGTAATAAAAAATAATACAAGATGATCTTATTTATTAAAAGCTGGAGAAGTTGCAGGTTGGTGCTTTTCACAAATATATGCAAGGGAAGCTACTTCAAGTTGTTTTTCTTCATTGGTCAATGTAAATTTTATTGTAGATGTTGTAAATTAGTGTTTTTTAATAGATGCATAAATTTCTATAGATACAAGTTGGATTATTTCATTAGGAATGATTATTTCAACAAAATAAATTAATTTTGGTAAGAATTCCATGTCAACAGATCCAATTATTTATGTAGTAAAAATTAATGTAGGCAACCTTTCTTGATTATTGAGTGTAGAAATATCAGCAGGAAAAACTAATCTAAACTGGTCTTCATCAATAGATGCAAAATAGATTGTTATAGGTATAAAAACTAATGCAACACCAACTGTAGATCATTTTCATTCACCATAAAATGTAAAGTTTGATAAATGAGCAATTTCTACATGTCATCTTCCCTCATTAACATGTGCAGGCACAAATGTAGATGGTTTTTCTTGCTTACCACCTTCAAACATTTCTACAAAAGAAAGTTGTGGATAACCTTTTCTTATTAATAAATTTAGAATTTTCTACATGATAAGTTGTTGTAGGTGTCTCTTATTTTTATACATTATTTAAGGCATAGGGGCCTAATTTATATCACATGTCCTACTCCATATTTATTGTGTTGACTAAATTTGACAATGTGGTGTTCTTCTCTTACAATTATTTAATCATAGCTCTAAGGGTTGTTACTTATTTATATACATCAATTGTCCCTTTATTTTGTGTCATTACCAATTAAAACTCTCCCTATTATAGGTGAAATCACTAAGAGAGGGGGTGAATTAGTGATGAAATCAATTCAATTCCAGTTTTAAAACTTCAAACTCTCAACAACTCAACATAAGCATTCATGAACCATATAAACTAGTTATTACAATGAACAAAGAAAACTATGCAAGTTCAACATTCATAACACATAGATTATGTGGGAAACCCTCATGGGGGATAAAACCCACTCTAAAATCTATAAATAAGTGGAATACAGTCCTATAATTGATTCACAAACAAGAGACTTTAGTGAATCACCCACTTCACAAGGAGCACCAACCCCTAAGCATGAAAAAACACCCACTTGTCCTAGATGTTGAGCACCCACACAACACCTTATAATATCAACACCTCAAGATCTCTGATTTCCTTTAAATTTTATGGAGAAAGAGTGAATATCAATTCTCTTCAACCCTTGACACTCCCTTAAACCTTTACACACAAGAAATGCATCCAAAACAACCTTTTGGATCACTCTACACCTCTTTGCTCATTCTCAATATTCAACCCTAAAAAAAAACTATTATAAAATCAAAAATATAACCTATAGGTCATTCATATATTCCTAAACCTGATATTGTCTTCAATATATCTACCAAGCACTCTCACACTTCTCTTTTCTTCGCTTGTCAACACTAGAAACCTTCATCTTTGATTATGTTTTTTATAGAGCCTTCATGAACATCACCTTCTTGGTCAGATATTAGACATGCCTTAACCCTTAAGGCTTATATTAAACTTATAATATGATCAAAATTATCCATATAGGTCATCCATATCTTATATATATCACCCTTAAGCATCAACACCTTTCAATTATGCTTAAAAAGCCTTTTTAGGTCCATGGAGACCTATTCAACCTTTTATCACTTCTCTGAGCAAAACTAGGAACACAAGACCACTTAAAAGAAAAAATTTCCACACAACATGACCCATAATACACCCTCAAGTTATTACATTCATCACTACACTCCTATACATATGTAAAACCTATCAATCATTTGCCTTGTAAATGAAAACACCATGAATGAACAAAAAGTCAACTTGTAAGCAATTTTTCATATTAAAGATGGATTGGTTAAACCTCTAAAATCCATAAATATGATCCTAAACTAGTATAAAATACTCTCCAATGTATAATTCACCTTGAAACATCCAAAAACCATCAAGAAAAACTCAAACATCTTTCTCGGGTCATTTGCAGAAGGTCAAACCCTCAGTCAACTTTGGACCACAATAAATGTAGGTGTACAACCAATAAAACCTCCAAATAATTTTTAATGGATTGACCTTGAATTTATCTACCACTTTGTTTTTTATACCACCATAAAAAAATTTCATCATCAAAATTTATTAACAAAATATTGTAGACTGGTTTTCCTTTATAAATTCAAATATTTGAATTCCAACAGTCACTTTTTAATGCAAATTTGACTATGGAAACTAGTGAAATCTGCTTGAGAGACAAACTTTGAACTAACATAAATTTTTATATACATAATTTAAATACCTTAAATTTGAAACACATTATCTAGGCACAAATATAAACAAATCCATCTGACCACTTTCTTTTGACACCTTCACAGGTGTGAATGTTGATGTCATCTATCTACTTACTCATTAAGTTCTACCAAGATGACTAGGAGAACCTAGACCTTCACAAGACTATTCCAATAAATTAATTTCACTTAAAAAATTAAACCAACCACTCTTTAACCCTCATATGACCCCTTAAACATGGTCAACACATCACCAACATCCATCACCTTGCTCAATTAAGCAAATACAGTAGGCTCCATGCATGATCACTAAGGCACACTTTATCATTGATAACCATGCATTCATATCAAATAATTAAAATACTTTGACACCTTATGAAAATAATTGATAACACCTCAAAAATCTCCCCCTTTTTCATTGTAAATGTTTTTAAAGCTAACAAAATTATGTGCATACTCTTTCTCCCTTTATAAACACTTTCTCCCCCTTTGACACAATGAAAAATTGGGCTTACCTGCTGCTCCTAAGGACCTATAAATGTTTTCAAATCCAAAATAAATAATAAATATCCTTTGAGAGATTATATAAACTCCCCTTATCATTATGCATACCATTCCTTACCATGACTACCTCAAGCTTGCCTATTGACAACATTTTTCTTTGACCAATCATTGTTATATAAAAAGGAAATGAATAATATGAATCAAATAGGAATGATCACACCTTGAGAAAACTTATAGTGACTCCCCCTAAGTCACCTGGGTTTAGGCACCCCTTGATCACCTTCAGACCATCTCCAACCATGATGAAAATTTATGGTTGCCTTCAAAATTTCTCTCACAAGCCACCCATAAAATGAAGAGTGTACATCCAATATATTTATAAAACATATATGATGCATAAATAAAACTAAGAAACATATTTAAGGACAATCTTACCTTTTTATTTTGAATCAAATGACCAAAAATCACTCTTCTTCACACTAGCCTTGCCTAGAGGCTTAGTAGCCCTACCTAAACCTTGTAGAGCTCATAAATTTCTATATATGGACCATTATGGCTTGAAATTTCATATATAAAGTAAACTCATATTCCCCCTCATGAAATCCAAGAATCATCACCCAACTCTTCCTTTGAATCATAGCTCCTTCACAAACTGACCTACTAATTAGCCCTCAATTTGCACATCTCAATCATAGGTCAAACCATGCACTTCTATATGACTATGAAACACTTTTTTAGAATAATCTTGGCCATTTTAATATAATAATCATCCTCAGACCTCAACTCCTTTGGGAAGGTCACTAACCTATATGGTGCAAAAACTAGGGCATTAAAGAGAAACAAGGTCAACTTATAACCTTCCATTCAACACTAACTCCTGAAACTTATCTCACACCTATAGGTCAATAATATACACTTATGGACCAATTTTTGAGGTTTTAATCCTTTGGGAACCCATAAAACCATGAAATGGTTTTTGACCTACTAGCCCTTAAGTAAGTATTATTATACCCAAGAGCCTTCAAAAATATTCAAATTGACCTCAAAATATATTCAAACCTTTAAATCACTTGGAGAAAACATATATGATGTAAACACACCTTTATATACCAAAAATTCATCTTGAACACTCACCAATCTTCATTTGACACCTAGAACTAGTCATACTATGCATACAAACCCTGTTTACATAGCAATCACTATGCTAAAACACCTTAGAATGATCATGGGAACCTTCTGACATCTCCTCAACATATTTTTTGCATAAAAACATAAAACTTAACTTTCCTCCACTGTTGGTTAGCCTTATATATCTCAAAAACACTAATTTTGCATGAAGAGTACTCACTAGGCAGTAAACACTGAGCAGAATGATCAAATTGAACAAATGGTCATTAAAGCTATATGAAACCAATCCAATACATTAAAATCCATGTATTTCACTTAAACACATCCTCTTCATCCTCCATATCAACATTATCTTCATACTTCATGATTTGGCCTTCTAACCAAGCATCAAAATTTGACTAAAACATGCCTTTACGACCAACGTCCCTAAACAAAATTCTTGAAGCTTTTCATTACAATCCTAAGGAGCAAGCTCATGAAAATGTTACTCCCCCTCAACCAATGACATTATAATTACCAACACAAGTCTAGGTAACATAATATCATCTATTCTATACCAAAATGGCATTGGTCTTAAAGGCCAATCATCAACTTTATATACCTCTATACTTTGTTCATCACCTAGAGTACACACACTTGCTTATACATATGAAAGATGACTTCTAAAAAGTAAAGGTAGAGACACCCACTTGTCATAGAGGGATTAAAGGTCCCAAAACTTAAGATACTCCCACATCTCCATACTCTCACTTGGCTTGCAATCCTACCTCATCATCAAATTAACTTTGACTAGGTTTTTAACTTCATTATTTCTTTTTGACTTAGAATCTTACTTGATCTTCTTATCCCCTTGGGAAGATAAGGCTTACTCTTTGACATTTGAATTTATAACTTATTATATCATGGTAAATAGTTCATTTTAAACCTATTTTTCATTCACCACCTTGGGTCTCCATTCATGAAGGCTCCTTATCTTCATGTTACGATGGTCATTCTTTGAAGTAGAATTTTGACCATTCATGTAGAACCTTGTTCTATGACCTCTCTCTCGACACTTGAAACAAATGAAGTTTCTCTTATTGTACATACCTTATGTATGGGTCATATAATAACTCCTTGAAGTTTCATTATCCCATTTATGTACCTAATCATTTGATCTCCTGATGAAGGCATTGTAAAACCTTGTAATATGACCAATCCCTTAACACCTATAGCACAATATGTCATGCTTTCCTTATGGACCTATTGACTATTTTTAATGATGATATTCTTCATGCTTTTCATTATCTTGCTCTTAATTTCATGCAAATTTATTATTAGGATCTCTTATTTTGCAATCAATGATCCTATGACCAAACTGATTACAAGAATAACATTAGCCATTGAAGGAGTTATCATACATTAATACATTGGGTTACTTGATTTGATTTAAACTTTTGTAGCTTTTGAAGTTTTCCTTCTTATTCATATTGTCATTTTTCTTGTCTTTACTAGTACTCTCCTTAGCATGATTAGTCTTCTAATCTATCATCACTATCTTCTCAATCTTATTATCTTTTTGAACATCATCATGGAATCCTAGACTTGAATTGTCATTTAATACCTTTTGACTACTCAATAGGTCATTGATATCAACTATACTTTTATCAAATTTCTCAAATATTTTAAGCTTATTCATGACTTGATCTAGTTTCTCCTATAAAGACCCCATCTCTAATTTATATTTGACACATTCTTCATCCTTACTCTTTACCTCTTTAGTAAGGGTACAAATCTAAGTTTTAAGATATTGAGTGATATCATCATGCTCCTTGACTTCATTGCTCAATATTTCTTCAAAGAACCCAATTGTTCCTCATAGGTCTTGATCAAGGATGCTTGTTTTTTGTTCTTTCCTTGTAGAAGCTTTAGCTCTTCCAAGGTATTCAAATATTTATCTTCAAGAGTGACTTGATCCTCTTCTTCTTCTAAGTTATCTCCACCAAAGATATTTATTCCTATTAAACATTCACCTTCATCATCCCCAAGAGTTGTGAATAGTGTCTCTTTATCCTCATTATGAGATTAATCATCATTGTCTAATATGTTTTCTTTTTATTTAGTAGATGAGTTACTATCTTCTTCATGGTGAAGGCTCGTATTTCCTTTGTATGACTCCTTGTCATTTCTCTTATTAAATATTTTTGTGTACTTTCTAGGACCCTCAAATTTCTTTTGCTCATCCTCATGAGATTCCTAATGAGCTTCCTTATGTTGAGACTTGCCTCTATCTAGTCATTTAGTTATAAAATGACCAAATTTACCACATGAGAAAAATTTGAAATGAAGCTAACCTTCATATTTACCTGATTCCACATTTAATTTTCTTACAATCATGGCTTCAAGTTTATCTTCATTAAGATCAAAGTCTTCAAGACTTAACTTGCTCTTCTTGCCTTTTGTCTCCTTGATCACCTTGAAGGTTGCTTCCTTATTTAGTGGTTTGTCCTCATTGACTCTCATCTCATAGGTAGTAAGGATGCCATGTAATTTATCCATCTTCATCTTGGTGAGATCATAACTCTCTTCTATAGCAAAAATCTTTGAATCAAACTTGAGGATGAGAGATCTTAATACCTTTTATACAAAAATAGCTTCTTCAATCCCCTCTCCAATACCTTTGATCATGTTTACCACCTCATCAACCCTTAGAAGATAGGATGCCACATTTTCTTCTTCCTTCATTTTGAGGCCCTCAAATTACCTTTTGTAGGTCTATAATTTATCCAACTTAACCTTTGAATATCCTTTATAGATTATATATAGCTTATCCTAGATTTCCTTGGCATATTTACAATGGATTACCTTGGTGAAATCCACCTCTAATAGGCCACAAATGATAGCATTCATAGCTTTATAATTGTTCTCACTCAAATTCTTATCAGTTGCACTAGTTAGAGGAGTAGGGGTATGGAATAACCATTCATAATATATTTCCAAATGTCAAAACCTAGAGACATGATGTAGGTCCTCATCCTTACACTCCAAAAATCATAGTTGGATCTATTGAATATTAGTGATTGCTTAGTATATAAATCACCTTGTATTTGATGACTACCCATTATACCTTTGATCACCTTCAAGTGGTTAAACTTGAAAATAAGGTATGAATCTGATACCAATTGATAGAGGTACAATCACTAAGAGGGGGGGTGAATCATTGATGCAAGCAATTTAATTCTGATTCCAAAACTTCAAACTCTTAACCACTCAACATAAGTATTCATGAATCATATAAACTAATTATTTTAATGAACAAATAAAACTATGAAATATCAACATTCATAACACATGGATTGTGTAGAAAACCCTCATGTGGGATAAAACCCACTCTCAAGTCTATAAAAAAGTGGATTATGATCCTATAATGGATTCACAAACAAGATACTTTAGTGAATCACCCACTTCACGAGGAGTACTAACCCTTAAGCATGAACAAGCACCCACTTGTCCTAGATGTTGAGCACCCACACAACACCTTCTGATATCAACACCTCCAAAGCTATTATTTCCTTTAAATCTAATTGATAAATAGTGAATAAAAATTATATTCAACCCTTGACACTCCCTTAAACCTTTACACATAATCAATGCATCCAAAACAACCTTTTGGATCACTCTACACATCTTCGCTCATTCTCAATATTCAACCCTAAAAGAACATTTTTATGAAATTATAAATATGACCTATAGGTTATGAATATATTCCTTAACCTACTCTTATCTTCAATATATCCATATATCACTCTCACACTTCTCTTTTCTTCTCTTGTCAACACTAAAACCTTCATCTTTGATTATGCTCTTTATAGAGCCTTCATGAACATCACCTTCTTGGTCGGCCATTAGACATGACTTAACCCTTAATGATTATATTACAATTAGAATAGGATCAATATTATCCACATATGTCA
>JARHVA010001455.1:1660000-1835000 GCA_037957365.1 Torreya grandis
AATACTTATAGATACCTAAAGTCATCATTTAAAATCAAAAAAGAGTATAACCCTTATACCTTCTTGCATAGAAGTATAATTAAACAAAAATGGAGTCGACCTCATTTTAATATCACAAATATAACTACAAATGTGAAGTATAACTTCATGGTTTTGATTAAAACTTAGTCTTTAATAAAACCTACAATTGTCATTAATAGATTTTGAAATTTCCTTTAAAACTAAACCTGAAATGAAAACCCTAGTTTTATCTATCTATCCCTAGATATAAAATACACAACCTTTAAATATGGGTTACTATTTATATGTATTCGACCCTATGGATGGGTCATACCCATACCGAGGTTCGATTACATATAATCCCCCTATATTTTTTTAAAAAAACTATTCAAAATGTAAAGACCCATTTTAATAAAATTAATGACACACATACCAGAATAACGTATAAATCTTTTTCCAATAATTTAAATCAATAAACCCTACCTAAGAACATAGTCCAATTTTGTCCAAATTTAATTTCTTTCTTCCAAAACTCTTTCTATCCACTGTATGTTCCTCAAAACCATCTGACCTCCGTATATCTCCTTTAGCTCAAGTTTTGCATGCCAAATACATGAATAACCCCAAAAAAATTGGGTTTCCAATAAATAAATCTCCAGCTCTATAACCATTCTCTATATTTTTGGCATGGTGCTAGACATAACCCCATTACTAGTCAAGTTATTCAACAAACAAATGCAATGATTCAGTTTGCCAAAGTCTACCCTTGATTCTAAAAATCATTGCTACGAAATGCCTTGAATCCATTTTTTCTCAATTGCATAGATTCCATAAAATATGCCATATTACATAATCACCTCATCATTATGGTTAAAAATATTGGTATTGACTTTTAATAAAACCATAATGTCTTTTATTTAAAAATATAACCCTTATTAAATCAAATATGGGTCTCTAAGTTAGCCCATCAACTTCCTCATCATATACCTTTGATTAATATATCAAATGTTATAATAAAAAATTATTTAAAACATGCCATCTATTTAACATCTATGGTATTCAAACCATTTTATACTAGTCTAAAGTTTCAATTAGTGCTAAGATAGAAAAATAAGATAGTCATATAAGACCAAACCCAAGAAGGTACCATTACACAAAACATTTCATTTTTGACTTTGCACACTCGTAGGACTATAAAAGGATATTAGTGTATAAGTTATGAAAATTTAATTACGTAAATTGTAACCAACAAGACACTAAAATTATGCAAGATCATCAAAACTATTGCATGCAAAGATTAAAATAAAATGCAACACAATCAACAAAATATCAAAATAATCATAACCAAATAGTATTAATATTCTATTATGGTGTGTGTAGGTTTTTATTTTCATTCTCTCATCCCCTAACATTTCCATCTACTCCATCCTCTCTGATGATACCCTCCCTCAGTCATAGTCTACAGGGTGAACTCCATCCTGCATCCACCTCAGTGCAATAAATAATAGTTAGACCATATCATGAAATAATCCATAATATATTTTTGTAACTGAATAAACCAAATAATCATGATCATAATGTATCATAACAAAATTTGAATAACTAACAAACAAGTTAATGACTATGATGATAAATAATATATAACTATCACAAATTAACATATTATAAATCCATCTACCTAACACAATAATTTAACCAATCATTAACCATAAAATTCATAAATCGATAGATTAATGAGTCTAGAGGAGAATCAGGATGTAACATATTTCCCCCTTAAAGCTATTCATCACCCTAATGACACTTATTTCAATAAAAGTTTTAAAATAAAATAGTATTTTACAAAAAATAGATATAATATCCAATAAAAAATTAAGCACATAAATGTGGAAACAACTTATAAAACTCTTTATAGTCTTCCCAAGTAGCATTATCTTCATAATATTAGCCCCAATGGACTTTACACGATGACACTTTTTTGTTATGCAAACTAAGTTTAAAAGTGTCAATTATTCTAATTGGTTCTATTGTGACCACCTCAAGATCTAGAAATTATAAAACATTCCAATCCAATACATGAGAAGGATTAATAACATAAATTATAAGATAGGACACATGAAAAACATTATGCATGAGTGTTAAAGCCGGTGGCAAAGCAAGCCTATACACCACATCATTGAAAACTTCTAAGAGATCAAAGAGTCTCACATATCTAAGAGATAGCTTAGTTGATTTCCAAAATTTAATCAAGATTTTATGTGGTTTAACCCATAAAAATACTTTATCTCCCATTGAAAATTATCTTGATACTCTTTCCAGATCAACATATCTCTTTTATCTATCATTAACTTCAAGTAACTTTTACCTTATTAACTTAACTTATTCTTCCATTTCCAAAAGCATATCTGGATCAAGGACTACCCTATCTTATAGTTTGTCCCAACTTATTGGAGTTCTACACCTTCTTCCATACAATGCCTTAAATGGAGCTATTTTTAGAGCTGATTGGTAGGATTTTTATAGGCAAACTCAATTAATGGAATATATTCTTTTATTTTAAATTGATGGTCCATGCAATACATTCTTAGAATATCTTATAAAGCCTAATTTACCCTCTCTATTTGACCATTATTTTTAGATGGTATGTTGTACTAAAGTTCACTTGTGTGTCCAAAGCTGAATTAAGAGTTAGCCAAAATCTAGAAGTCATTTTTGGGTCCCTCTTTAAAATGACATTTTTTAGAAACCCATGCAATCTATACACTTATTTCACAAATATCTTCATAATCATAGGTGCATCATCAGATATATTACCATGAATGAAGTGAGCTACCTTGGTGATTTTATCTCTAACCACCAAAAGCATGTCATGATGGTTTTGAGACATTGGAAAACCTTGGAAAACATCCATGATAATGACTTATTGCTTCCATTATGGTACAATATGTATGTATAAAACCCTAATAGGATGCACATGCCCAACCCTAATTTGCTAACAGTCTAAACATCATGAAATAAAATTTGTTACATCTTTATTAATTCCCTTCTAGAAGTATAATGGATTTAGCTCTACCAAGAGATTAGTCACACTTGGATGACCTGAATAAGGAGCATTGTATAGTTCCTTGAGTAATACACTCCTCAAATTCTCCTTATCTGGTACATAAATCCTTCCTTTATACCTTAACAAACCATCATTCTTGAACTTGAATCCATCATGCTTAGGATCCTAAAAATTTTGATATAATGCCATCTTTACATTCTCATAAAATTCATATCTTAGAAAGAATTTAGATACATAATCATACAAATTACTCCTGATGGTAGTGAAAGTTGTTATATACCTTTATGACCAAGGGAATTTGCAACCCTATTTTATTTGCCTTTTATATAGTTAATATCAAAATCATAATCTAAAAAAAAACTCTCACCATCACCTCTAATGTGCATTCAGGTTAGGTTGGGTGAAGATATACTTGAGCCCCAAGTTTTTAGTCTTGAGATCGAATGATTTTCTCAAAAAATAATGCCTCCAAACTTGTAAGGCATGAACTATTATAGCCAATTCTAAATCATGTGATGCATAATTTGCCTCATATAGCTTTAACTTTTTGGACTCATAAGCTATAGCAAAACCTTGGTACATAATAACTCCTCTAAGACCATCTCTTGAAGCATTGGTTATTACTAATAATTGGCACTTTCTATTGGAAACTCTCAACACTAGTGCTGAGGTAAGCCTTCTTTTCAGCTTTTGAAAAGCTCCTTGCACTTTTCTAAAAACACAAACCTCTAATTATTTCACTAAAGAGAGGTAATATAATTTGCTATCTTGGAAAATTTTGGCATAAATTTTTTTTAGTATCCAAATAATCCCATAAAACTCCTAAATTCATGAACTTTTTTGGGTGTCAGCCACTCCATAATGAATTTTATCTTTGAAGGATACTCATATTTTTTTTTCTTCTACAAATATGTGCCCAAGGTATTCTAACTTTTTTTAAAAGAAGGCACACTTAGACAGCTTCCCAAAATAGTTATTTTTCTACAACCATTACAGAACCAACTTCAAATATTCTAGATGTTCTTCCTTGAATTGTGAATAAATGAGGATATCATCTAAAAAGGCCAACACAAAACAATCTAGATAATTCCTAAACACAATGTTCATGAGATTCATGAATGTTGTAGGCACATTCATTAGCCTAAAAGGAAGAACTATGAATTCATAATGTCCATAACGAGCCTTGAAAGTTATTTTTAGAATGTTTTCCTCATGAATTCTTAATTGATGATATCTTGCTTGAAGATCAATCTTTGAAAAAATTGATGCTCCACATATTTGATCAAAAATATCATTAATGTGAGCTAGAAGATACCTTATTTTTATCATTACTTTGTTCAACATCTTGTAATCAATACAAAAGTGAAGGTTTTCATCCTTATTTTTAAAGACCACAACTGGTGCACCCCATGGTGACATGCTTAGTCGAATCAACCCTTTGGACAACGACTCTTGTAGTTGGGCCTTCAACTCTACCCATTTGATTGTCTTCATTCTTTAGGGGAATTTAGAATGTGGTTCAAACCCTAGGATAATATCAATTAATAAATAAAACTCTCTTTTATGGGGTAAACCCAATAATTTTTTGGGGAAAACATCCCAAAAATGTAACCCCGTTAGGTTTTACTATTTTTTTTAAAATTAATTACGCAAATTCAACTAACAGATTCTATCATGATGAAACCTACAAGATTGATATTTAACCAAATACATTAATTTTAATTAAACATACACATGTATATATCTAATCCATTTAGCTAATGATCATAGTCATATTATCAATATCAAGAATAGGTATAATGTTGAATTATAGAAATGAAGCCTACATTAATTTCATAAAAGTATTGTTACAAATTTAACCACAAATGATACAATACTATAGCCAACTTTTCTATGATACATATGAATAAAAATTAAATTTTAGCAATATAAATGTCTTATTTATAATATACAATGATATAAAGCTCCACAAAGCATGCAAGTTTGATGAACTCGTAATATCTATAAGTAATCTCAAGTGTAGTCTCTAATGTAGTGCTACTGAGGGGAGGGAGAGAATCATCTAAATGCTTTTCCACACCAACCATGGACCATCAATCCTGTACACAATCTCTCAACTAGGTAATGTCCCTCCCTTTAGAGATGGGTAGTTAATGACAGTGCAAAAATCCAAAGTGACAAACTAGAACCCGTGTGATGTAAGATAACTAATACATGATGTATACAATAAAGAAACCCATTCTAACATGATATCATATGAACATATAAACTAAATCAAATAGATGAAATGATAATGTTTAACCATAAACAATACTTTAGCCAAAATTTTCATATAGTTATTAATCACAAAGATCAGTCAATTTCATGCACACCACTTAATCAAATTACACCTTATCATTGCATTAGTGACACTAATTAAGTGAGTGGAATCCATCACACTAATTATTTAAGGACATTAATGTAAGATTTTATATATATATATTATAAAAACCATTAAATTCATATAGAATATTTCCTATAAGTAAATACATATATGCTGACCAACGAAAGATCAAATAAATTTATTTAGTTCATCAAATATAAGGTAATGAATCCAAAAAATATAATTTATTAATACAATAATAAACAAATTTCAAAAATATTCCTCAATAATATCATACCATCCAAGTAAGAAATATATCTAGACATCAAGTTATATAATATTAACATGTAACTTTAAATGTTATGTCATCCATCTAAATAACATTAATTTTAACAACTTATTTCTTTATTTTCATATCTCATGAATATATCTATAAGCTAACCAAATGACAGCAAAACTTAATATGATTTGCATTAAATCCTTAAAATCACATATTTAAAAGTTCCTTCAAATAATAAACATACATTTACATTTAACTTAGAATATGGATTATTCCTAAATTTCTTTTGACATAATGTGTAATGTTTATAAGCATACAATAGAATGTGTATATCTATATATGGTATACATAGTTTAGATTTGTATTAACACATCTAATTACTATTATAACATATATTTATTTACAAAATTCCTCACTCAGCTAAGTCTTAGTATATTCCATCAACATGTATTAAATACTTATGTACTGTTAGGATTGTGGAGCTAAAAGCTTCACTGATGCAAACAGGAGAGGAGGTTGCTGAAGGTTGCTGAGTTGCAGAGAAGTTGGGGTCTGTCTAATCAGCCGACGTCGGCAGGATAGCATAGAGAAGCAACCAACATCGGTCATATATCGGCCGACGTCGGTCACCTCCAGGTAGATAGGGACTGACGTCGATCGCCTGTGTGGTTCGGACTGCATTTATTACAGGCAGTTAGCTAACGAACCAAGTGTTTGCATGAAGAGATCTATTTTTAGATTGAGAGCTGTGGATCTAATTATTGTAATTAGATGTCTAATTATTGTTTGGATGAGATCTATATAATAGACTCATGGTTGTATTGGAAAAGTGGGCTAGTTTGAGTTGAGCAAAGTTTGCTCCTTCTGTGTGTGAGGTGAGCAAGGGTGTTCCTCCTAGTTCCACAGTAGTACCAGGCATGTTGGTGCTGGTTTGGAGAGTCAGCTGGATTCTTCAGGAGTGTAGGATCTTGGTCACAGTTGCATGGCCTATATAGGAGATCTACATGGTAAGTAAGATCATTGATCTATAGGTGTATGTGTGTGCAAGGTCGAGGTTCACAGGTGAGCAAAACCATTGTTTGATTTGCAGGTGTGCAAGATCATATAGACAGCAACACAATAGGGAGCAGTATCAGGCAGGATCTACTTGGAGTACAGGTGTGTACTCAGATAGAGCAAGATAGGAAGGCAAGGGAGTTCCTTCCATAAGTATGGTCTGTTGAATTGCAGGTTGTTGCAAATTCATGGGAGATCTACTTGAAGTACCTTGAGTACTTGTGGAGCACGTGGATTGCTTGTGGAGTGCGTGGAGCACTTGTGTTGTGCATGGAGCACGGGAGGTGAACACCAACTCTGTATTTGAGTTGGGTGTTGGGACCTGTGAGAGGGAGAGCTTTGGGGAGAAGATTTACTGTTCACTTGAGGTGTGGGAAACCTTTGTAAGGTGGTGGAGAAGATGTGGGATATTCTCTATTGTATTCTTTTCTGTATAAAGTGTTAATACAAGTTGTGTATTGTCTCTCATATGCTGTGTTATTTTGAATTCTAGTTACTTGGTGAATCTGGTTATTTCCACATATTAAGTTGCTTGGTATTTGGTAATCAATTGTATGCTTCTGGTGTTTCGCATTCCTGACAAGTGGTATCAGAGCCTTGGTTGTAGGTTCAAAAGCTTATACGTGACAAGTGGTATCAGAGCTAAGGTTGCAGGAAGCAGGGTTGTGTTTGGTTACAGGGCACTCTCAAGGGTTTCTGATTGAGTGGGAGTAGAGCAACGGCAGATCAAAGTAAGCTAAGAATGGAGGAGTTGAAAAGCACAGACAGTCACTCACGGTCTGATGGAAAGAAAGAGCAGGTAAAAGGATATTGTTGGTTGGTAGCAGATCAGCATGAAGAAACTGAAGATACAGATGTTGTAGGTGTTGTTGCACAGGATGTGTTTGCAGGTTTCTTGGATAAAGTTGAATCTTGGATAAAAGATTCGGTTGCCTCTTTCCATGCAGCCCCAGGTAGAGGAGCTGGTAAGCCTTGCCAAAGAATTGGCAAAGGGGAAGTGAAGCTGAAATTGCAGGCGGCCAACACACAGGTGTTGATGAAGGTCATGCAGGTCCCAGGTCTGGAGATATGGCTAATTTCTTCAAAAAGATTGGGTGATGAGAGATGCACAAGAACTCTCATAGCAGATGCACTTGAATTAGCTGGTGGTAAGAAAATAGGTATTCTTTATCTACTTGTTTATATTACTAATTCTTCTTCTATTGCGGAGACGTGGCTTCGTAGGCTTGGTCACATGAGCAGGAAGGAGATGCATGTTCTTAAGTGGAAGACAAATATATTTGACAGGCTTAAGAACTGGAAAGCCTTGGTGTTCTTGGAGGAGATGGTGGACAGAGTTCAGTGGATGAGGTTGGATACATCTGAGCAGGGTAGTTTGGACATGGGGTTTAATCCAAAAGAGCTCGCGGGTAAAAAGTCATCACTCACAGGCGAACACAGGTACCGGCATCGATCAGGAGGAACCGGCGTCGAACAGACAGGTGCCGATGTCGGTCATGTGCAGACCGAAGCTGGCGATGTCAGGCGGGATAAGACCGACGTCAGTCATGGGACTGACGTCAGCAGTATGTAAGACCGATGTCAGTCAGGAGGACCGACGTCGGCAGTAGGGACACCAGCGCTGGCAGGTTGGTAGTCAGGTACAGATGCATGGAACTGACGTCGGTCGGATGCAGACTATGGAGTGACCGAGGTCGGTCACTGTAACGAATTTTTGGTGGATAGCATGCTGTCAAGGAGTCTCAAACACCCATACGGAGGACTGAAGGCGTAAGTAGGCCCTCAAATTTGTGTTCCTCTTCTTTATACATGTTGCTGATTGTAGAGCAGGAAGGATCCAGGAAACAGGTGTGAGCTTGGCATGGATGAGGATGTGATTCCTTGGAGCAGAACCAGATGGGTGTTTTGGTAGGTTTGCCAGCTGGATGAAAGCACAGAGACGAATGGATGCCTTAGTAGAAGAATAGAGAGAACGGATATGTGAGATGGAAGACCAGGTCATATGGTCTTGAGGAGCTGCAGGACAGTGGTACAGGTTTTGACAGGTGGAGGACGAAGCATGGCTTCAGTCAATGTCAGGGTAACTACTGTGGTTTGTCTTACCAGGGGGATGATGATTGCAACATCATTCTGTTGTTGTATGTGGATAGTATGCTAGCTAGCAAGGGTGTACATACAGGGTTTTGTTGAGCTAAGGGTAAGATTAGTTCAGTGGCATGTCATGAGGAGTTTGGAGCAGCGGAATTCTTTGACATGGGAGGCATGGAGATCACAGGTTGATTTTTTCTCGAGTGGGAGCTGATGTGAATCAGGTGTTGGCAAGGTTCAGGATGCAGAACCGGAGCACACTAAGGGCTGGACAGGGACAGTGTCCGAAATCACATGAGGTCTGGTATAGGCCTGAGTATTCCCATGCAGTGGGAGCTGTCAGAGTTAGGAGCCAATTCGGGGAAGTGGGTTCTCAAGTTTTTTGAGAGGGACCGGTAGCAGGTGTTGCTATGCATGGTCAAGACTTCACTACAGGTGTTGTAGGTTCAGATGTGGCAAGGTACTCGGATGACAGGTGGTACACCATGGGATGTGTGGTGGGTTGTCTTCAAGTGGGAGCTTGAAGAGGGATACAAACCAGGAAATAGATTAGACGGAGTATAGGTATAGGTACAGTGCAACTGTTTATCTCCAAGTGGGAGATTGTTAGGATTGTGGAGCTAAAAGCTTCACTGATGCAAACAGGAGAGGAGGTTTCTGAAGGTTGTTGAGTTGCAGAGAAGTTGGGGTCGGTCTGATCAGCCGACGTCGACAGGATAGCATAGAGAAGCAACCGACGTCAGTCATATATCGGCTGACGTCGGTCACCTCCAGGTAGACAGGGACCGACATCGGTCGCCTGTGTGGTTCGGACTGCGTTTATTACGGGCAGTTAGCTAACAAACCAAGTGTTTGCATGAAGAGATCTATTTTTAGACTGAGAGCTGCGGATCTAATTATTGTAATTAGATGTCTAATTATTGTTTGGATGAGATCTATATAATAGACTCATGATTGTATTGGAAAAGTGGGCTAGTTTGAGTTGAGCAAAGTTTGCTCCTTCTGTGTGTGAGGTGAGCAAGGGTGTTCCTCCTAGTTCCACAGCAGTACCAGGCGTGTTGGTGCTGGTTTGGAGAGTCAGCTGGATTCTTCAGGAGTGTAGGATCTTGGTCACAGTTGCATGGCCTATATAGGAGATCTACATGGTAAGTAAGATCGTTGATCTGCAGGTGTATGTGTGTGCAAGGTCAAGGTTCACAGGTGAGCAGAACCGTTGTTTGATTTGCAGGTGTGCAAGATCATATAGACAGCAACACAACAGGGAGCAGTATCAGGCAGGATCTACTTGGAGTACAAGTGTGTACTCGGATAGAGCAAGACAGGAAGGCAAGGGAGTTCCTTCCATAAGTATGGTCTGTTGAATTGCAGGTTGTTACAGATTCATGGGAGATCTACTTGAAGTACCTTGAGTACTTGTGGAGCACGTGGAGTGCTTGTGGAGTGCGTGGAGCACTTGTGTTGTGCGTGGAGCACGGGAGGTGAACACCAACTCTGTATTTGAGTTGGGTGTTGGGACCTGTGAGAGGGAGAGCTTTAGGGAGAAGATTTACTATTCATTTGAGGTGTGGGAAACCTCTGTAAGGTGGTGGAGAAGATGTGGGATATTCTCTATTGTATTCTTTTCTGTATAAAGTGTTAATACAAGTTGTGTATTGTCTCTCATATGCTGTGTTATTTTGAATTCTAGTTACTTGGTGAATTTGGTTATTTCCGCATATTAAGTTGCTTGGTATTTGGTAATCAATTGTATGCTTCCGATGTTTCGCATTCCTGACATGTACATTATACTCAAGATAGACAAGAGTTTATCCATAATATCTGAGTATCCCATATACTAATTTTTAACAATCATAAATTTCATATATAAAACTACATAGACTTATTTCAAACTCAACCATGTATGTAACTATATAGACTTCACTAAGCCTCATGAGTTAGACCAGTTGGGTGGGTTAGATGGTTTCCATCAGTCACACCATAGTTTGAATCTTGGCTTAGTAAATTACTAGTGTTGAGGCTTAGGGGAAGGTGTGATGCCCAAGGATTAGTTTGTATGACTTGCCCTACATCCGTGCACCATTGTGTGTGCCAATTTACTGAGTCCTCATTGATGTTAATGCTAACCGAGTTGAGCAGGATACCTTGGATATCAAAAAAAATAGACTTCACTAAATGAAATATCTTATATAAAGAATGCAGTCCTTTTATATAGATAGATAGATAGATAGATATACATATAATTGATATATAAAAACATAGATGAATATATTAAGATATAATTCTTGACACATAATTTTATATAAATTCTTATTTTTCAAACTGAGTTTGAAATCTATATATGTAGCTTTAGGTGTCTTCAATCAATTCATGGTTATCTTAAACCTAAATAAATCATATTGATAATAGACCAACTACATATATATAAATACATAGTTCATAATATTATATGGTAATTTCTAGAAACACACAGTCTTGAACTATATTCATAATATTGATCTTTCAATCTATACCTCTATTTTGGTTCAGCCATCATAATAACACAAGGATATATGTTTATAAAGGTGTGCTAAAATTTTGATTTATATATATATATATATATATATATATATATGTATATATATATATATGTATACCACAGGTCAGTAAGTCCTGAGGTTATATATGCATATCCATGTATATGTATACATTTTTATACTAGTATTATAATGAAATAAAACTAGACTTGATTTATTCTTGCACAAGTTAGGATTTTCTAATTTAAATAAATTATATGAAACATTAATGTCCATCTACGGGTTATATTCTACCTATTATCATCTTAAGTTCAATAAAAATCTATACGCTCAGCCATGAAAATAAGTTGACTTAGTATATACGTATATTAAACAAAAGGTCCAATGTCTTAAATAGCATACTGAATGATAAACATAGCAAATTATTAAGTGTATACTCTGTTAATCAATATCTATCCTTTTTGTTTTACCTAGGTTTATGTCAAACCATAAATGCATAGAGTTATTTTAATATGATTTCACTAGGTTTTTATTTTCATAGCATATAGTATGATTTCATCCCATATAGGGTTTACCCTACTTAATATATAATATGGCAACTAAATTTAGTTTTTAAGCCAAATACCTAGGGTTCAAATTTGTGTTAACTAGGTACACAAATTTTTTTCTTTAATAGAACTCAGTATTCAATATATGCATAGTAAAGAGTTCAAAAACCATGGCCATTCAAAACTAGGGTTTAAGGGATATATGCTTGGTTCTGTGAATGGCCAAGCCATCCACAAAGTCAAGCAAATAACCCTTTTTATTTTAAAATGTCATAATGATGAAACTATAAAAACCCATAAGAAATATCTACCAAAAGTCTTCATTGATTCCATACAACATAAGTAAGAATTTTAACCACGAAACTAACTTAGTAATGAAAACCAAATTGATAGTAATCTGGAACCCTTTTTCCAAATTCCTCCAAATCTCTTCTTTCTTTCTAGTCTACCATCCTCTACCATGTCCCAAAACTTCTCTTTTCTATCTTTTTATCCATCTGCATGCTTAATGCCATGCTAATAGACTTCCCAATCTCCTATAAAATTCAATGGCTAATTTCATGCATGTAAAAAAAACTCATAGATGACTAATAATCACCTAAGTTTTCTCATACAAAAATACCAAACTCCATGATTTTTTGCATAATAGCTTATTAACTCAAGTCAACAACCATTTTAAAACCCTAATATCAAACCTTTTCCTAATTAAATGATATAAAAATAATTTATTTAAGCTTTTTATTAATATCAACTTCACTTATTAAAAATCATTTGAATTTCACAAAAGTCCTTTAACATTATAATTTTAATGATAATGTTGACTAGCATGAAGTTATTAACAAGACCATCAACTTAATAAAATTCAATCAAACATTATAACATTAATTAAACATAATTACTTCCCAATAATGTTCAATAATGCAACTATTGTCATTGACTTAGCATAGGGCTATTAACAATGCCTAAGCACAAAGACTTTACAATAATCATTAGTCAATACAACTAATATCACAATGACCATGTCAAACTAATTTAACTCTTGCCTTGCTACTCAGTACATCCAATAGTCATTTAACATACAATGCCATTAAATCTCCTAGTAAAATATTAATACATTGCTCATTTTGAATACAATCACACATATTTCCAAAGTTTACAGCAAGAACTCATAATGCAGATTCTAGAGCATACTTTAAAGCAATAATCATTATGTGAAGCATATTAATTTAGACAACACAAATGCAACACATAACCATATTTAATCATAGTAAGCATGATTATAACTAAAATTAAATATTAGTTATCAAATCAAATCAAGTAATGAATATAGCATCATATTATCTATTTTTGGTATGTGAAGGTTCTTATTTTTAGTCTGTCATCCCCCAATGCCTCCATCTACACCACCCTCTCTAATGATGCCCTCCCTCTGTCACACTCTAAGGGATGGATCTATCCTACATCCACCTTATAATAATGAAGGTAGTTAGCCCAAAATGATATAAAATTCATAATATATTGATGTAATAAACTAAACAAACATGATCATCATGTATATAATATGCAAGTACATATAACTCCATAGTTAGCAATCATGTAAATTAAGAAACATATAATTATCCATAAATCAGCATATGAAATCTAGCTTAATTAAAATAGTAGTTAGTGTTGACATAGTGGATTGCACCCAAGGTAGGAGGCCGAGCTCCTACCTTCCACACGTCAAAATGGAAACTCCCCTCTCACCTATGGGACTGGCAAAGCTAGAGGGGAGAGTCTCTAGGTAAGGGCTAGCTCCCTTTGATGCATCTAAATTGTTCTAATAAGTGCTAATACATATATATAGATATATAATGGGGGGATGAAAAGCGAGAAAGATTGCAGGAAAATAGAACTACTCTAAAAGAGGTGATGCACCAAATGATTTGACCTACTCACACTCACACTTGAAACCATACAAACACATACGTACACTTTAGAATAGCAAAAGGACCAGGCTGTAGGAAACTTAACAGGGAGGCTTTAATGGAACACACAGAAAATAGGGACTCACCATAGGTGTTGTGGAAAGGGCACACTATATAGTAGCTTCTTTTATCTCTACACTTCTAGGTGTAGCTCTCCTTATCACTTGCAGGAATGGCACCTTATAGACACTAAGTGTGTTGGTGTTAACACTATGAAAGCATTAGAAATCAATGACTAAACACCAAACTAACACTCAGACACACACAGAGATATCTAACCAAAATAGAGGTAAAAATGTGTTTATTGATTTTAGGTGAAAATTTGCCATGGCTTCAACTTACAAATGTGACAGATCCTTTTTCAAATGACAAGTCTATAATATATAGAGGAAGAAAGGAGGCCTTTTGGCACCCTTTTTACAAATGACCCATGTGTGTTCTGATCATTGGGAAGAGCCAGTCACTTAAACATCATATGAGAATTTATGGGCTGCATTGTTTGTCTACAAACAAGATCGCTCCTTCAAGATGATTACACAGCTTGTCTGCTCATTAATGCAAAATGAAGAAATCAAGTCACATCATTAGCCATTTACACCTCTTGATGATCAATTCATAGACACTGTATCACCTACTAGAGTAACTGCTTGAGTAGATGCCTTCCTTCACCACTTGGATTGTTTGTCTATTTCTGCACTTGGTCTTTCTTCTACCATTAAACCTTTGAATTCCTTTGGGTTCATGCTCTTCTTGACAATTCATTCATGTCTCTCCCACTTACCTTGGCTATTTTCCATTGATTCCAATAAGTGACACATGACATGTTCCATCGCTAAAACTTGCAGGACACATGGCAGCATCCACTAAATTTATAAAAGCTTCAAACACCTTTGGAGAGTTTTGCAAAAAATGATGCATAACAGCTTTTGATCTCTTCAACAGTTCATCAGGGCCCACCACAGTGCTTCATGAGACAAAAGGGAAGGGATGATAAGTGTTGACACTTGTCAGCTTTTACTGAGCCTTGTAGGGAATACGTGGCACATTTCTCTTCTTTTAGAGTAAACATGTCAAAGCTTCTGTAGTTGCCACTTGGCACTTTTCATGCTCTAGCTTTCCCTGGTTTTGTCACTTTCTAGCTCCTTCAGCCCTTGAGCTATCTTCTTGGTGACTTGCTAGCTCTTTGGCTCTTTTTTGGCTAGCACTCAGGCATTTTGAAAACAAACAGGTATTTCACCATCTTAATTTTGATGTCCATGCACCTGTCACCGCATTTGAATACCCAATGTCTAGTTTGCCGTGTTCAACTTTGACGTCTTTGGGCCCATCACTCTTGGACATTCCTTCAAATTTATAATTTGGCCCTTTTGCCTGTGAGCCTTTCAAATTTCTTTAAACTTTTTGTTCGAAGGAATTCCTCTGTATAAAAATTCCAAAGGATTTCTTCCTTGCCTCTGTCGACTGCCTTAGAAAATTTTTTGAAAGAACTTACCTTTGTGGCTTTCTCTTTGAAGTGTTCTCTACCCTCCACAAGGACTCTTAAACCTAGAACTTCCCTCTATAAGGGCACTTGTCCTTCAAGAGGCTTGAACCTTTTACATTGAATCGCTCCTTTGAACCAACCATTGAACCAATCCATTGAACCGGTTCAACGGTTCAAATAATTGTTGAACTAAGGCATCAAACCGTTTGATTGAATTCGTTGATGAAATTTGTGTTGAACTTTGCCGATGAGCTTTAACATTGAACCAAAAATGTTGAACCAATGCACTAAACCAAGCTGATGAACTGACTAAGTGAATCGAGTGATTGAACCATCCGATTAAACTGAAACATTAAACCAAGGAATTGAACCAACGCGTTAAACCAAGATGATGAACCGTTTGATTGAACCAAAGTGATGAACTTGCCGATTGAACTAAGGCTTTGAACCAAAGTGATGAACTTTCCAATTAAACTAAGGCATTGAACTGAAGCATTGAACCAAGGCATTGAACCGGTTTAATGGTTCAACAGTTCAACGGTTCAAAGGTGCTAACTCTTGGAAAGATTATGTCGTTGAACCACATTTCCAACCTTAAGGAAAGGTGTCTTTGAACCATTTTAGCTCTCTTTCTTTATGAATTTATTTAGAGAAGAGTCCAAAGAAGCTTTTTAAAACCTTGTACTCTCTGAACTGGTTCTTCATCTGCCAAAAGACTACACTTGCAAAGTTTGTAGAAAAAAATTTCCTTGCAGAATCTGTAGAAACTTCACCTGCAGAGTCCGTAGAAATTTCTAGACTTGTGCAAAATCAAAAAATGAATTGGCCTAGAATAGCAGGGGAAGAAGGGGACCAATTTTTGGCCTATTGGACCAAAAATGGTCAACAAATTGGTGACTCCTAGGGGAAGCATGCTTGTTATTCTTAGAAGCCAGTTGCCTCAAAACCATTGGGCACAGAGTCAGGGTGTAACTTAAAGATCAGTGATAGCTCCAATAAATTCTAGAACCAATCATGAAGATTTACCTCAAAAGGAAATGAAAACACACACAAAGCTAAGAAAACTATTAATGTGCAAAAGGCACTTAGGGAAAATAAGAGAAAAGTAAGGGAAATATATACGTGATGGAAAAGGGGGTCAGTGGCAATGCTTAAGATGTATCCCATTAACTGGGATATACAGTTCTTCACCATCCAACGTAGAGAGTTGGAATGCATTATGCTACTTGCATTGAGTGATTATGTATGGGCCACTCCATAGGGCATCAAACTTCGCATGCTTTCTAGGCTTAGATTGGTCCTCATCCCATTTCAAGACAATGTCTCCTTCAGAGAAACCTTTTAATGAAGATTTCTTGTCAAAGTGTCTCTTCATTTGCTATTGGTGATTGGTCATAAAAGCCATAGCCTGGTCCCTTTTCTCTTAGAGCTCCATCAGCTCACATAGCCTAACCTCCATGCTATTTCGTTCTTCTAATTGTAGCTAGTGAGCGAGGTCCAAGGCTGACAATTCAAGTGAAATGGGGAGCCTAGCTTCCCTTCCATAGATGAGCGTGTATGGAGAGTTACCAATTGCCCTCTTTAAGGTGACCCTATCCACCCAAAGGGCTATTTTTAACTTGGCATGCCAAGTCCTTTGATTCTCCTCCATGGTTCGCTTGATGATCCTGATCAGGTTCTTATTTGTAGACTCAGCCAGCCCATTCCCTTGTGGGTAGTAATTGGATGAAGTGCTGAGATATATACCATATCTCAGTACCCATTCACTTATTTTGGTTCCTAGAAAAGCTAATGAATTATCTAAGATTATGGTTGTTGGAACCCTAAACCTTGTCACCAGGTCCTCGTAAAAATCCAAAACCGCACTTTCATTAGCCTCCTTCCGAGCAACAACTTCTACCCATCTTATGAAATAATATGTGGTGCTCAGGACCCACTTATGTCCAACACTGGAGGGAGGATTAATCATCTCTATGAAGTCCAAGCCCCATTGCATGAATGGCTACTCCCCCTGAATAGGTTTTAAAGGCATGGCAACCAACCGTTGCTTCCCATCAAAAAGTGCACACTTTTAGCACTTTTGTACCTAGGCATGGATGTTCCTGAAAAGGGTAGGCCAAAAATAGCCAGCTCTCATTATTATTGTTGTAGTAGCCCTAGGATCAAAATGACCACCAGCTGGCCCATCATGGAACTCAGAGAGCACCCTATCAGCCTGACCTACATCTAAACATCTTAAAAGGACTCCTAAAAAATCCTTTTTGAATAGAACTCCATCAATCAAGACATAGGGGAGACACTAGAGTCTAAAATATCTCCTCTTGGTCCTATCAAGGCCCTGTAGGCACTCACCAGTGAGAAGGAAATGCCTCACCTCTAATGTCTAATCCTTCATGATAGCTAGTTCTTCTATCGTAGCTGCATCATGAATTAGTAGACAGTCTTCTTTTTGCTGCTTAAAGTCTGCAGTGAGGGGTTCACACAGGCCTCTCCCTCTTACCAATTTGGTGATCTTGATATCTACATCATATTCCATCACCTTAGTGATCCACCCTACTCTCTTCTCATTTAGGTCTCGATTGATCAAGAAATATTTGATGCCAAGATATGAAACCATGAGGTGGATTCTTCTATTAGACAGCATGTGTCTGAATTTCTTCAGACTCTGTATGACTGCCAAGACTTGTTTTTCCACATATGTGTATTTGACTTCAAAACCTTCTAGACCTTGGCTAAAAAATGCAATTGGTTGCTCAAGGTTATCATCACTTGCCTAGGTAAGCATGGTGGAGATTACCTCTTCATTACCAAAGGTGTAGAGGTTGAAATCTTTGGTGAAGTCAGGGTTGATCAAAGTGGGAACCTGGGCTATGGCCTACTTGATTTCCTCAAAAATGTCCTTTCTTCATGCTGTTCATGTGAACTCTTCACCCTTCCTTAGCATAAAGGTCAAAGGCTTGACCATCTCCACAAAATTTGGAATAAATCCCTGTATGAAATTTATCTTGCTGAAGAAGTTTTGCAGGCCTTTCTTATGCTTAGGCAAGGACAGCTCTAGGATGGAGCGAACTCTTTTTGGGTCAATAGTCAAGCCTTCTAAAGAAATAATGTGACCAAGGAGCTTTCCCTCATGGACAGCAAACATGCATTTCTTAGTATTGAGAGAGATACTGAACTCTCTACACCTCTCAAAGATTTGCCTGAGGTGTTTCATGTGTTGGCTTGCTTCCTTGGAGAAAACTGTCACATCATCAAGATATACCAGCACAGTATTATTTATCAAGCCTTGAAAGGCCATGTCCATGGCTCATTAGAAAGTGGCACTAGCTTTAGATAGTCTAAAATGCATTTTCCTGTAAGCAAATGTTCCCCACTTGGTTGTGAAGGTTGTCTTGTGTTGGTCATAGTCTTGCACCAAAATCTAGTTGTATCTTGAATACCCATCCAAGAGGGAGAAACTCTCGCTACCTATCACCATTTGAAGGATATACTCCATGCTTGGGAGAGGATAATGATCTTTCAAAGAGACTCTATTGAGGTCTCTAAAATTGACACACAGTTTGATCTCCTCATTCTTATTTCTAGATAGGAACAAGATTGGCCAGCCAAGAAGAGTGTTTGATTGGAAATATTATCCTAGACTCAATCAACTTGGTGAGCTCCTTGCACATGAGAGGCTCAATCATTGGGTTAACTAGGCATCTACTTCTACTTGATTGGTTTGGAACCTTCTTCTATCTCAATGGTATGTTGGGCCAAACTTGGGTCAAAACCCTTCAAATCACTATACTCCCAAGCAAAGATATCGGCAAATTCTTAACACAACAAGATGAAGGTCTGCCTTTCACAGTTCTGTGCACACTTTCCCAAGTGTAAGTAGTTTATCCTTGAATATTTCCACCTTCTCATTGTGCTTCTCATTTGTTTGCAATTCATGCCTTGTCACTTCTCAATTGGTCATCTCTATTGAAGATACTCTCTAGAGTGACCAAACCTTTAGGGAGATTATTAATCTTTAGCTGAACAATTTGGCTGCCATATTGCTGCTACAGCTTAACCTAGTTTTTTGTATCAAACTCAACTTCTTCCTATAAGAAGAGTTATATTTGTTGATCATTGCTAAAGACCTACCAGTTGGTGATGTTGTTAGGTACAGAGGGCCAGATCACTACCTTTAAGTGACGTGAGTTGTGGTCTCAGCCTATCTCCTGAGGGATATCAAACTGGGCACCAACTATTGCTAGCCTATCTACTTATTTGTTCCACTCTCTAGGAATGGAGGAAATATTGAAATAAAATAAATTTTCCACTAAGTCCCATACCCTATGTTTGTAGGACTTCAGTAGAGAATTCTTTGTCAAATTTTGGCCTCTTACCTGATTGACAATCAGCTCACTGTCACCAAATACTTGTAGCTCTTTGACTCCTCCTTTCCTCACCCATTCCAAATCATGGATGAGGGATTCATATTTTAAAACATTGCATGCACTAGAAAATTAGAATTGGAAGGCTAAAAAATACCTCTCTTTTGAAAGAGAGACCAACACTGCTCCACCACCAGCTCCCAACTTACTTTTTAAACCGTCAAAGAATAGCTACCTTAAACCTGAGCTTTCCTGGCTAGCTTTCATCAAATTTGGTACAAAATTACCCTCTTCATGCATGCAATAAATTCCAAAGACCACCTCTTCTATGAATTTGTAAGGATCATGCTCAAAGTTGTCACTTCCCCATTCATCTAAGAGCAGGTCCGCAACTCCTTCAAGGGCAGAGGATGGAGATTGGTCTATGTGGGACTCTTCTTGGTCAATGATGGCATAGCTAAAATTTGCTTCCTTGAGTGAGTAAGGTTCCAGATGATCTTTGTAGAGTGGCTTAGATTCAATCTTGACTTTAGTCCCATACTTTATTCTAAAAACCAGATAAGACCAATTCGTTGCTAAGTAGCCACCTATCTTGGATGTAAAATCCCTAGATAAGCAGATGGAAAAGTAAGGAGGGACATCTGTCACTACCACATCATGAGGAACTAATAAGGTTAGGAAAGCATGCAGCGTCAAGCTTAGACCTCTTACCACCCCAACTATCTTTGCTAGGGTTCCATCCAGCTGTAGGACTCCCTTAGTCATTTCTTCGTATTTTAAGCCCAGCTTGTCGACTATACATTTGGGCATCACCGAGGTGCTTGCCCCACTATCAATGATGCAATTGTGCACCAAGAAATCTCTTATGACTAAGGTCATGTAAAAAGGAGGAACCTTTTCTTCTTTCTGGGCTTGACCTGAGGTGGAATGTTATACGTTCATCATCAAGACATTATCAGCCTTTGTTGGGATAGCTTGTTCATTTAGCTCCTAAAATTCATTTTGTAACATGTCCTTTTGACTTGGTATTGATAGTGAATCCCACAAGGAGATGTTCATGTGTAGCTTCTTCATCTGGTCAACCACATTCACTCGAGGGTTGCCTTCCTTCAAATTTTCTTTGGAATTATTTACAGCCTGAGGTGTAGGCTGAGAAGCTGAAGGTACAACCGGTGGTCTGAAGTTTGGAACTTTTTGATTTGTAGGTGATGAATAGGGGATTATTGACATTTGGGTAGTAGCCTAATATTTTTCCATTGCTCTCCTTTTGAATCTTGTGTTGGCTACAATAGAATCAGCCTAATTGTCTACAGCACCCACATAATTCATTGAATAGAATTCTCCTTCTAGATAATTCATGAGAGTAGAATCAGGCTGGGTCTGACTGCTACTCGTGTTGGGTTGCATTAGAGCATCAAAGACTTGGGAATGGGTGGCTGCCTGATTGTCTTGCATATTTGGGTAATAACCCATCATTTCATTTGTATAAATAGCCTATTCTTGACCATATCCCATGGTTGAACAACTTGGTTGTTCTTTCACCAGATTGTTTTGAATGGGCACCATAGCCTTAGATGATAAAGGGGCACCTGGGTTGTAACCTTGAAAGGGTTTAGTCTAAGTAAGTTGACCCTATCCTTAATTGTAATTTTGGAAAGGGGGTCTTAGAGCTTGACCATACTACTGGTATCCTTGGTTTGGTCGGTTGTTTTGAGTTTGCTGCCTTTTCATAGCCACAAGTTCATTTGACATATTTTGCAACAAAATCTTGACTTCGTAAAGCTCATTGGATGGAGAAATAACTATTTTTTATATGCTAGGTAGAAGAGCTAATGTGGGAGCAGTGGTCTGAATTAGAGGCAGAATTTTAGGAAAAAGTGGCATATGGGGTCTAAGAGCTATTTTCCTAGCTTACACTAGGCAATTTTTAGCTGCTATAGCTATGTCATAAGCGACATGTAGCACATGTCCTCCCATGGATTATATCATCATAGTGATATCACTATTTAATGCCATTAAGTAATATAGGAAAGCATAGCTAGGAGTAAGTTTTACCAGAATGGGGATTCTATCCCATGTCTTCTGAAATTGAGCATTGAAATCCTGCATGTATTCATGTGGGGCTCTTTTCATGGTAGTCAGCTACTCGAAAAGCAAGAGGTGATCGCTCTTTTCCCCAAAATAGTCCATCAAGTGAGTGCCCAATTCATTCTAGGAACTAATTGAATGTATAGTCAAAGTCCCATACCAATCAAGAGCTTTTCCCTTGAGAGACAATGCCAGCAATTTGATTACAATATTTTCCTCAGTGACATTTTGAATATTATAGAGGTTAGCAATATTTTTGATGTGTTTGATGACTGTAATGGGCCCCTTTCCATCAAAGGAAGGCACACTTTTGAGGGTTGCTCTTGGAATTGGGTCGTAACATTGGAGATTTAAAGGACTCTGACCATGAAAAGTCACAAAGGGTAATGCCATAGTTATGACAAGATGTAACAGCAGCCTTCTTGCGTAGGTATTCTTTATAGTAGGTTTTGTAAAGTGGTTTACTGAATAAGGATGGGTCCTCTCAAATCTCAGTTGCTTTACTAATTTCAAAGCTAATTCAATAAATTTGAAAGGGACACCCTTAGAAGTAGACCGTGTGGTGATTTTAGGCATAGGAAGTCAAACTGGTCTTTGATTAGAAAATGAAGTTCTTACCAGTGGAGTCTCCAGATGCTAAAAATAGTTGATTTTACTATAATAGGACTAGCATCAATCTTGAAACTTTATTGAGTGTAAAAACTGAGTCCCATCGGGTGTGCCAAAAATTGTTGACATAGTGGATTGCACTTGGGGCAGGAGGCTGAGCTCCTGCCTTCCACATGTCAAAATGGAAACTCCCCTCTCACCTGTGAGACTAGCGAAGTTAGAGGGGAGAGTCTCTAGGTAAGGGCTATCTCCCTTTGATGCATCTAAATTGTTCCAATAAGTGATAATACATATATATATATATATATATGATGGGGGGGATTAAAAGGGAGAAAGATTGCATGAAAACATAACTACTCTAAAAGAGGTGATGCACCAAATGATTCGACCTACTCACACTCACACTTGAAACCATACAAACACATACATACACTTTAGACTGGCAAAAGGACCAGGCTACAGGAAACTTAACAGGGAGGCTTTAATGGAATACACATAAAATAGGGACTCACCATAGGTGTTGTGGAAAGGGCACACTGTATAGTAGATTTTTCTATCTCTGCACTTCCAGGTGTAGCTCTCCTTGTCACTTGTAGGAATGGCACTTTATAGACACTAGTTGTATTGGTGTTAACCCTATGAAAGCATTAGAAAGTAATGAGACTAAACACCAAAATAACACTTAGACACACACAGAGATATCCAACCAAAATAAAGGTAAAAATGCGTTTATTGATTTTAGGTGAAAATTTTCCAGGGATTCACCTTAGAAATGTGACAGATCCTTTTTCAAATGACAAGTCTAAAATATATAGAGGAAGAAAGGAGGCCTTTTGGCACCCTTTTTACAAATTTTCCATGTGCATTTCGATCATTGGGAAGAGCCAGCCACTTAAACATCATATGAGAATTTATGGGCTGCATTATTTGTCTACAAACAAGACCGCTCCTTCAAGACGATTATGCGGCTTGTCTTCTCATTAACACAAAATGAAGAAATTGGGTCACACCATTAGCCATTTGCACCTCTTGATGATCAATTTGTAAACACTATATCACCTATTGGAGTAACTGCTTGAGTAGATGCCTTCCATCACCACTTGGACTGCTTGTCTATTTCTGCACTTGGTCTTTCTTCTATCTTTAAACCTTTGAATTCCTTCAGGTTTATGCTCTTCTTGACAATTCATTCATGTCTCTCCCACTTGCCTTGGCTATTTTCCACTGATTCCAATAAGTGACACATAGCGTGTGTTCTGTCACTGAAACTAGCAGGACACGTGGCAGTGTTCATTGAATTTATAGAAGCTTCAAACACCTTTGGAGAGTTCTATGAAAAATAATGCATGGCAACTTCTGCTCTCTTTAGCAGTTTGTCAAGGTCCCACCATAGTGCTTCACAAGATAAAAGGGAAGGGATAGTAGGTGTTGACACTTGTCAGCTTCCGTCGAGCCTTGCAGGGAATACGTGGCATGTTCTACTTCTTTTAGAGAAAACATGTCAAAGATTCTGCAATTGCCACTTGGCACTTTCAGTGCTCTAGATTTCCCTAGTTTTGTCACTTTCTAGCTCCTTCAGCCCTCAGGCTATCCTCTTAGGTGAGTAACTGGCTCCTTGGCTCTTTTTTGGTTGGCACTCAGGCATTTTGAAAACAAATGGCTATTTCACCGTCTTAATTTTGACGTCTACACACCTGTCACTACGTTTGAATACCCAACGGCTAGTTTGTCATGTTTAACTTTGACATCCTCAGGCCCATCACTCTTGGACCTTCCTTTAGCTTTCTACTTCAGCCCTTTTGCCCACGGGCCTTTCAAATTCCTTTAAAATTTTTGTTTGAAGGAATTCCTTGAGACAAAAAGTTTGAAGGATTTCTTCCTTGCCTCTGTCGACTGCCTTAGAAATTTTTTTGAAAGAACTAACCTTCACAGCTTTCTCTTTGAAGTGTTCTCTACCCTTCCACAAGGGATCTTTAACCTAGAACTACCCTCTGTAAAGGAACTTGTCCTTCAGGAGGCTTGAACCTTTTATGTTGAACCGCTCCTTTGAACCAACCGTTGAACTAATCCATTGAACTGATTCAATGGTTCAAACAATTGTTGAACCAAGGCATCAAACCATTTGATTGAACCTACTGATAAACTTTGTGTTGAACTTTGCCGATGAGCTTTAACATTGAACCAAAAACATTGAACCAAACCATTGAACTAAGTTGATGAACCGACTGAGTGAACCAAGTGATTGAACCATCTGATTGAACTGAAACATTGAACCAACGTGTTGAACCAATCTGATGAACCATTTGATTGAACCAAAGCAATGAACTTACTGATTGAACCAAGGATTTGAATCGAAGTGATGAACTTGCCAATTGAACCAAGGCATTGAACCGGTTTAATGGTTCAACGATTCAACGGTTTAAAGGTGATAACTCTTGGAAAGATTATGTCGTTAAACCACTCTTCCAACCTTAAGGAAAAGTGTCTTTGAACCATTTTAACTCTCTTTCCTTATGAATTTATTCAAAGAAGAGTCCGAAGAAGCTTTGTAAAACCTTACACTCTCTGAACTAGTTCTTCATCTGCCAAAAGACTACACCTGTAGAGTTCGTAGAAAAAATCTTCCTTGTAGAATCTGTAGAAACTTCACCTGCAGAGTCCGTAAAAATTTTCAGACTTGTGCAAAATCAAAAAATGAATTGGCCCAAAACAACAGGGGAAGAAGGGGACCGATTTTTGGCCTGTTGGACCAAAAATGGTCAACAGTTAGTAAAATAAAAACCATTAAATCCATAAATCAATAGGTTATTAGGTCTAGAGAGGAATTAGGATGCGACATCCTTCCCCTTAAAGCTAGTCATATTTTTGATGATGCTTATTCAAACATAAATTTTGAAATTAAACATTATTTAGTAGAAAATAAATAATATCTAGTAACATATTAAGTAAAAAAATATGTAAATAGCCTATAAAACTCATCATAATCCTCCCAAGTGACATTACCTTTAGAATATTGGTCCCACTAAACCTTGCATTATGACACTTCTCTATTAAACAAATTAAGTTTGTGATTTTCAATTATTTTGATTGGTTCTATTATGACCACCCCAGGATCTAGAACCTACAAAACATTCCAATCTAATACATGTGAAGGATCAACAACATACTTTTTAAGATAGGACACATAGAAAACATTGTACAAAAAAGCTAGAGTTGGTGGAAATATAATCCTATATACTATAGGATTTATTACTTCCATAACCTGAAAGGGTCCCACATATCTAGGTGAAAGTTTTGTTGACTTCTTGAATTTAATCAAGCTTTTCTAAGGCTTAACCCACAGAAATACTTTATCACCTACAAAAAATTATCTTGATGTTCTCTTCAGATCAACATAAATGTTTTGTCTATCATTGGCCTCATCCAACCTTTGCCTGATTGTTCTAACTTGGTCTTTCATTTCCACAAGCATCTTAGGTCTAAAAGCTACCCTATCCTCTAACATGTCTCAATTGATTGGTATTCTACACCTCATTCCATATAATACCTCAAATGGAGCCATTTTCAACATTGATTGGTATGAGTTGTTGTAAATAAACTCAACCAATGGAAGGTATTCCTCCCACTTATATTCCTGATCTATGTAATACATTCAAAGGATACCTTCTAAAACTTGGTGAACTCTCTCTATTTTCCCATCTATTTTTAGGTGATTTGTAGTTCTAAAATTCAAATATGTACCTAGAGCTAAATTTAAAGTCAACCAAAATCTAAAATTCATTCTCAGATTTTGATCTAAAATGATATTTTCAAGAAATCCATAAAATTGATACACCTCTTTCAAAAATCTCTTCATAATCATTGGTGCATCATCTATCAAGTTTCCTAGTATGAAGTGAGCTACCTTGGTTAGTTTGTCAACTACAACCAAGATCATATCATGATGGTTCTATGATAATAATAACCCTTGGACAAAGTCCATGATAATCACCAACCATATCCATTCTGGTATATAATGTGGATATAAAAATCTCGTTAGATGCACATGTTCAAATTTTACATGCTGACATTCTAGATAATGAGACACAAAATCGTCTGCATCCTTCTTAATCCCTTTCCAAAAATAAAGAGGTATTAGCTCAACCATGAGCTTGGTTACACTAGGAAGTCATGGATATGGGTCATAGTACAATTCCTTTAGCACTGTGCTCCTTGAATTCTCTTTATCAAACACATACATCCTACCATTGTACCTCAAAAAACCATCACTCTCTAACTTGAATATTTTATGCTTAGGATTCTGAGCATTATTTTACCATGCTTTCTTGACCTTATCATATAATTCATATTCTAGATAAAATTTAGTTTCCTCATCATAGAATGTACTCCTAATAGTGTCCAGAACTCCTATGTACCTTTTATGACTTAGGGCATCATTAACTCTATTCTTCTTTCCCTTGATATGGTTAATATCAAAATTGTAATCAAATAAGAATTCTAATCTCAAATGGTTTCCCTAATAGATAATGCCTACAAACTTGCAAGGCATGCACTATTGTAGCAAGTTAAAAATCATTAGGGGCATAATTCACCTCATAAGGCTTTAGTTTTTTTGACTTGTATGCTATAACTAAACTATCCTACATAATAAATCCTCTAATTCCATCCCTAGATGCATCTATGATCACTGAGAATTGACCATTAAAATTAAGAACTCTTAACATGAGTGCCAAAGTAAGCCTCCTTTTTAGCTCTTGAAAGGCTCTCTTACACTTATCTGACCAAACAAGACTCTGATTCTTCCAGTGAATAGAGGTAATTAGACTAGCTATCATTGATAAATTCAGATTAAATTTCCTATAATAGCCTGTTAATCCCATAAAACTCCATACCTCATGTATATTCTTAGGTGTTATCCATTCCATTATAGATCTTATCTTTGATGAATCCACTAAATTTCCATCCACAAAGATAATGTGTTCTAGATATTGCACTTTATTTTAGAAAAATTCACACTTGCACAACTTGCCATAGAATTTATGCTTCCACAAACACTACAAAACTAGTACTAGATGTTGAAGATGTTCTTCCTCATCCTTATAATATATGAGGATATCATCTAGAAAAAATAACACAAAGTGGTCTAGCTAAACCCTGAACACATTGTTCATGAGATTCATAAATGTTGTCAGAGCATTTGTTAACCCAAAAGGTAACACTGTGAACTAGTAGTTCCCATATCAAGTTTTGAATGTTGGTTTTAGAATATCCTCATCTTTAATTCTTATTTTATGATACCTTACTCTAATATCAATCTTAAAAAATATGGTTGCCCCTGGCATCTGATCAAAGAGATCATCAATGCAAGGGAGAGAATATTTGTTCTTGATTGTCACCTTGTTCAACATCTTTTAATTGATACATAGGTAAATAGTACCATCCTTCTTCTTGATGAAAACTAATGGTGTACTCCATGGTGACACACTTGGTTGAATCAACCCTTTTAATAATAAATCATATAGTTGATATTTCAACTCAACCAATTTGATAGTTTTCATCCTATATGGTACTTTGGATTGTAGTTCCATTTTAGGTATGATGTTAATCAAGAAATCAAGCTCATGTTTAGGTGGTAATCCAAGAAATTCCTCTAAAAACACATCCTAAAATTTCCTTCAAAAAGGATAATCCTTGATGGATGGTTCCTTAGATTCCTCCATCTCATCTATTTTAAAAATAAATGATTGGCATCCTTTCCTCTGAGCCTTCTTGAGTTGAATTTCAAAAGTTTGCCTAAGCTCCAACTCTCTTTTCTTGCCTTAAAGTTATGTCTAATTTCTAAAATCATCTTGACACTCTACCTTCTTCAGATAAAAATCAACCTTAGCTTTATGCTTTGTAAGCCAATTGACTCCTAGGATCACATCATATGACCCTAACAGTGCAGAATATAGATCCATTATTGTAGTGAATTCTAGAAACTTGATCTCATCTTCCAATAGACATTTTTCAACCTTGACCTTTGAATCATTCCCATACTATACTGACCATGCATTTTCTATAACTCCAACTTTTCTAGACAATTTATTAAGCATTCTAAGAGTAATAAAACATTTTGTATCCCTGATATCAATCAAAATATAAATTAGATGATCAAACAAATGCCTAATAGTTCAATAAGATAAGTTTAGAATTTAACATGATGATTGTCAATAGCTACATGAATCCATTACTAAAATTTTCCCTATTGAGAATCAAAACTATTTTTATTTCCATCTGATTTACCTTGAGTACACTCTTGAGTGTAATGCTTACCTCCACAAATGAATCAACCTTCAGGTGGTCCTTTCCTATCAGACTATTGGTTTCCCTTGAAACCATTTCTAGGTTTCTTGTTTGCGAATATACTATTGACCTTAGTATTCTAGCTCTTGAATTGGCTCTTGGAGTTTCCACTTCTCTGCTTCCATTTTTTCCTTTTTAAATATAGTTTATAACTTCAAAACTTTTTATTAAACTTATCTATGACTTAGGCAAGAGATTTCAACTTCTATTCCTACTTGACTACCTTCTTGAAGACCTAATCCATGGTATATGGACCATGCACATCCACCTCATAACCAATTTGGGGTTTTTATCCCATAATGAACTTCTTGATTTTAAACCTCTCATCCTTATGATACCAAGGTACATAATTTAAGAGCTTGGTGAATTTTTCCTATTATTCATTCATGAAAAGGTCTCCTTGCTTAAGGTTCTAAAAATCCATCAACTTCTATTTGAAATATAGATGTGGAAACCACCATGATCTAAACAATGTCAAAAATTGATCCCAAGTGATGGTGGTAGAGTCAAGGTTCATCGTGAGCTTCTTATTTGTCCACCAATGTGTTGCTTCTCTAGATAGTTAATATTCTCCCTAGACTACTTTGGTGACTTTAGAGTAATTTCATTTCTCAAAATATTTATCCATCTTTATCAACCATGCTTCAACTAAATCTCCTAAAATGGTTCCATCAAACTTGGGTGGATTCACTTTTTTCATATCTCGTGCGAACTCTATAGCTACTCAAGTTCTCACATCTTGTGTAACTTCCTCATGCCTTTGTTCTTGAGGATTTTCCTACTCAATAGGATGTTCTTAAAGTTATTCACAAAAATTCTCCTCAACATGCCCATGCACTTTTTGCTCTAGGGATATGATTTAGTTCCTAGTTTCATGCATGGTTGGGAGGATGTGCTCCAAATTCATAGCTTGCTCAATGTTGAATTGATTTGGATCCACTGGAGAATTGGTATTTGAGGTACCCTTACCTCTAGGTCTATCATGTACCATTCTTATTCTTAATTAAAATGAAAATACATTTTCATTAGTGGACACATTAATTCTAAGAGTTTGAGCCTCGACTCTGATACCAAAATGTAACAACCCCACTGGATTTTACTAGAATAGGGTAATTTTTTTTTTAATTAATTACATAAATTTAAATAATAGATTCCATCATGATGAAACATAAAAAAGTGATATTTAACTAAATACATTAGTTTCAATTAACCATACAAAGGTATATAACTAATCCATTTATTTAATGATCAAAATCATATTATCAATATCAAGAACAAGTACAATGTTGAATTACAAAAATGAAAACTACATTAATTTCATAAACATAATGTCACAAATTCATCCATGGATGATACAATATTACAGACAACTATTGTATGGTACATATGAATAAAAACTACAATTTCAGCAATATAAATATCTTAATTATAATATACAGTGATACAAATCTCCATAGAGCATGCAAGTTTCAATGAACATGTAATATCCATAAGTAATTACAAGTGTAGTCTATAGTGTAATACTACTGAGGGGAGGGAGAGCATCATCTAAATGCTTTTCCACATCAACCATGAACCATCAATCCCCCACATAATCTCCCAACTAGGGAATGGTCCACCCTTCACAGATGGGTAGATAATGAAGGTGTGGAATCCAAAGTGACAAACTAGAAACCATATGCTATAAGATAACTAATACATAATGTATACCATAAAGAAACATATTCTAACATGATATTGTACTAACATGTAAACTAAATCAAACAGATGAAATGATAATTTTTAACTATAAATACTACTTTGACCAAAGTTTTCATATAATTATTACTCACGAGGATCAATCAATTTCATACACACCAGTCAACCAAATTAAACCTTATATATGCATTAGTGACACTAATTAAGTGAGTAGAATCTGCCACACTACTTATTTAAGGTCATTAATTTTATATTTGGTCTCTATATATAAAATATAAAATCCAATAGATTCATCTAGAAAATTTCCTATAAGTAAATAAATATATGTTGACTAAGAAAATATCAAATACATTTATTTAGTCCATTAAAAATAAGGTAATGAATCCAAAACATATAATTTATTAATGCAATAATAAACATATTTCAAAAATAGTCCTCAATAAAAGCATACTATCCAGGTAAGAAATATATCTATACATCAAGTTATAGAATATTAACATGTAACTTTAAATGATATGTCATCCATCTAAATAACATTAATTTTAACAACTTATTTCTTTATTTTCATATCTCATGAATATATCTATAAGCTAACCAAATGCTAGCAGAACTTAATATGATTTGCATTATATCTTTAACATCACATATTTAAAATTTCCTTCAAATAATAAACATACATTCACATTTAACTTAGAATATGGATTATTTCCAAATTATGTTTGACATTATATGTAATGTTTTTATAAGCATATAATAGAATGTGTATATCTATATATGGTATACATAGTTTAGATTTGTATTAAAACAGCTAATTATTGTTATACCATATATTTATTTACACAATTCCTCACTCAGTTAAATCTTAGTATATTCCATTGACATGTATTAAATACTTATGTACTCTATACTCAAGATAGATAAGAGTTTGTACCATAATAACTGAGTATCTCGTATAATAATTTTTAATAGACTTAACATTATAACTACTTTCCTTTAGGTTATAAGCAACCATTTAATGATGACATTTTCCATTTTTTCTATACCATCACACCCAACAGTCATAATTTACATATACAAAAGTACATAGACTTATTTCAAACTCAGCCATGTATATGAATATACAAACTTTACTATATGGAAGATATTATACAAAGCATGTAGTCCTTATATATATATATATATATATATATATATATATATATATATATATATAGACATAGATGAATATAGTAAGAGATAATTCTTGGCACACAATTTTTTATAAATTCTTATTTGTCAAACTGATCTTGAACTTTATGCATGTAGTTGTAGGTGTCTTCAATCAATTCACAATTATATAAAACCTTAATAATTCATATTGATAACAGTCCAGCTACATATATATAAATATAGAGTTCATAATATGATATGGTAATTTTTAAAGACACATAGTCTTGAACTATATTCACAATATTAATCTTTTGACATGTACCTTTATTTTGGTTCAACCATCATAAGAACACAAGGATATAAATGTATAAAGGTGTACTAAAATCCTGATTTATACACACACACACACATATACATTTTAATACTAGTCTTATAACAAAATAAAACTAGAATCAATTTATTCTTACAAATAATAAGATTATATAATTTAAATTACTTATATTGAACATTAATGTCCATCTATAGGTTATATTTTACATGTGTTCATGTTAAGTTAAATAAAACTCTACACACCCAGCTGTGAAAATAACTTGACTTAGTATATATGTATATTGAACAAAAGGTCCAATGTCTTAAATAACATACTAAATGATAAACAAATTAGAGTCTTAAGTGTATACTCTATTTATCAAAATTATCTGCTCTTTTTGTTTTACTTGGGGTTTCTTCTAAACCATAAATACACATAGTTCTTTTAATATAATTTCACTAGGTTTACATTTGCATAGAACACAATATGGTTTCATCCTATATAGGGTTTACCTTGCTTAATTTTTAATATGGCAACTAAAATTAGTTTTTAAGCCAAATCCCTAGGGTTCAAATTCATGTTAACTAGGTACACAATTTTTTATTTAATAGAACTCGATATTCTATATATGCATAGCAAATAGTTCAAAAACCATGGCCATTTGAAACTAGGGTTTTAGGGTTATATGCTTGGTTCTATGGATGGCTGAGCCATCCACAAGGCCTAGTATTTAGCCCTTTTTTTTTTAATTTCATAATAATGAAACTAAAAAAAACCCATAATAAATATCTACCAGAATTCTTCATTGATTCCATACAACATAATAAGAATTTTAACAATGAAACCAACCTGGTAATGAAGACCAAATTAACAGTAGTTTGGAACCCTTTTACCAAATTCCTCCAATTCTATTCTTTCTCTCTAGTCTATCATCCTCTTCATGTCCTAAAACTTCTCTTTTATGTCTTTTTATCCATCTACATAATTAAATCTATTTTTACAAATTTCCCAATCTCCTCGACAAATTCAATGTCTAATTCCATGTATGTAAAACTAACTCATAGATGACTAACAGTCACCTAAGTTTTCTCATGAAAAAATCCCAAACTCTATGATTTTTTACATAATAGCTTGTCAACTCAAGTCAATGACCAATTTAAAACCCTAATCTCAAACCTTCTCCTAATTAAAAATATAAAAATAATTCCTTTAAGATTTTTATTAATATATTTATCCACTAAATGAATCCCAAATTGAATGGTGGAGGACCTTCAACATTTTGAATTTCTATTTAGGTAGGATTCCCTATCAAGCCAGATCTATAGTAGTGGCATGCATGATGGATCTACCCTTACTTCACAACAAGTCAATGTCATACAAGTATCATGTGTTTGTGCTCACGAGGTGATGCATCCCCTGGGCTCCTAAGATAATGGTCCCCCTTGTCATTTTTAGACCTAAAAGTCTATGGCATCTCTTCCCCTTCCTAAGAAGATTTTAGCTCAGGTATTTTGAAATCTCATTGGCTAACTTAGAAAAGGGTCTAGATCAGGTGGGCTAGGCCACTTTAGGATTCCACATTCTCCCCTTTTTTTAGGATAATGACACCTTCATCTTGGTTTCAGACCCTTTGGTGGAGCAAATTGACGTAGAGCTAGCCAAATCTATTCTTACTCGAGTAAATAGTTTTCATTCAAACATTAATGCCTTCCAAAAATGGGCTAAATAAAGATGGAAACTAAAGGACCACTTGGAGATCATCACCTTAGTAAGAGGATTCTTTCTCATGAATTTCTCTCTACAAGAAGACTACATTAAGGTGTTCGTGGAAGGCCCCTAGTTCATGGGGAAGGTGGGGGTTTTTATCAGGAGATGGAAATATAGTTCTTCCCTCAACTCCTCTACCTTAGATGGTGTCCCCATGTGGGTCCTCTTGCCTAAGTTCCCCCTAGAATATTGGCACCCAAAAATCATTTTTAGCAGTGTTAGAGCTCTAGGCCAACCCATAAAAACTGACCCAATCACTCTCTTGTAGGAGGATGGTGGTGACCTATGTCCATATCTTCCTATTAGAAAACAAACCCCTTCTTCATGAGATCAATATTAAATCTAAGTATGAGATCTAGTCTTATTGTATTGTTTATAAAAACAACTCATCCATCTACCCTAAATTTGACATCCTTGGTCACTCACTACATGATTTCCTAAAAAAGGGTCATCCTTTAGATGTCACTCCTTTACATCAAGATAAATTTGGCACTTCTTAAATGGATCCTCACTCAAAGTGCCCACTAAGGATTGGCTCTCCTAGTGATTGTCTAAATAATTAGTTTTCTAGCAATTTTAAAGCTGCCCCCTCAACTGTGAATAAAGATAAGGTTAGCCCCTCATCTTCAATGCCTTTATGGGGCTCTGACTCATTTATCACAATTCTTCATACTCCTCCTTAGACCTTTTGGTCCTCTCATTCTTTAAAAAATCTGCTAGGTATGGATTGTTCCAACCCTTTTTCCCCTTTGCTTTCTTTATCTACTTCTATCCCCACTCACCCCCATAGTGGGTTGGGACTGCCCCCTCCCCCTGGCCCTCCCTAAGGGTTTGTCCTCCCCCCTCCTCCCCTTCCCCCCTCCTCCCCTCCCCCTATGTTTCCCTCTTGTCACCCAATCCCTTAGTAACCCCTCCCTCTCTTCCCCCCCTCTAATTTCCCTCCTCCCCAATTCTCCCCCTTTGGCTCCTACCCCCCTCCTTTTCCCCTTTGAACACCCTCCCTTTCTCCCCTGGGTCTCCCTCCCCCTCAGCTTCCTCATCCTATCTGCCTCCCCCCCACCCCTTCATTGTCTTCTCAGGCCTTTTCTCATAAAAACCCCCTCTTTGAGGGCTTGAGCCTATCCCCCCCTCCTCCCCGCTTTATGGTCCCTTCCCCCCCTCATCCCTCCCTCCCCCTATTTTTGGCTTGGTAGGTAGTCTCCCTCTTGACCCCTCTTCTCCCCCCCAAAATCCTCCCCCAGATGTAGATCAATTGGGCTATCCCAAATCCAAAAGAGGCCAACAAAAAGTTAACCTTGGGGTCACCCCTAAGGCAGTGGGCAAATCCCCTCTTATCTTAACACATAGCTTAGAAAATATAAAAGATATTGCTAATGGATCCCAATAAAATTTTAAGATCAATCAGTATTCTAAATGAGAGTGTTTTTCTAATATCAGGGGTCTAAAAACCCCAAATAAACAAATGACTCTTCACAACACAATTAGTAGGGTCAACCCTTCTATTTTACTCCTTTAAGAAACCAAAATGTCAGATTTTACTCTCAACACTAGTCTAGCTAAAATTTGGAATAATGCCTAGGCCCTTACCTCTAAGTCCTCAGGCACCTTAGGGGGATTAGTCATCTTTTGGAACCCCAACATTCTAGAGGGAGACCTAGTTTATAAATCCTCAAATCAAATTTATATATTATTCACTGAGAACATGAGCAAGGACAAATGGATCCTCACTAATATTTATGCCCCTAATTCCAAATCTACCAAAAACCTTGTATGGAAAGCACTTACAAATTTTTTCTAAGGCTATCTTAATTGGCACTAGATTATGGTGGGAGACTTCAACACTCCTCTCTCCCCGAGGGACAAAAAAGGATGTGTCTCTACACTCGCTGATAGCATGTTCAAATTCAATGAATTTATCTCTAATGCAAGTTTAGTTGATGTGGAATTAAATAGAATCCCTTATTCTTAGTCCAAAAGAAGGCCAATAAAAAACTTGATTTAGGTCTGATTGGATAGATTTTTGATCTCCCTAAATTTGGATATTATCTTTTCTAGTAGGATTTCCTCTCTACCCAAAATTGGGTCTGATCATAACCCGTTGATCTTCAAAGCTGATAAATTCACTAAACCCAAATGTTACCCATTTAGATTTGAGAGCATGTGGACTCACCATCCTAATCTCATTGAATCAAGAGTGGTAAAAGAAACCCTTTTTTAGATCAGTTATGTTTATCCTTATCAAAAAACATAGCTTCCTAAAAACCAAGCTAAAATTTTAGAATAAAGAAGTCTTTGGTGACTTCTTCCTTCAAAAAAAATCTATTGAGGTAGAACTCTCAACTAGTGCTACAGGCAATTTCAATGAATAGAGGGTCAAGACGGAAAAAGAACTTCTATGCAACTTCCAAAATTTGGAAGCAAAAGAAGAAGCTTAATAGAAATAGAAACCCAAATGTTTATGGTTGAAAGAGGGAGATAGGAATACCAACTTTTTCCATGATTTAGCTTTTAGGCATAGGAGTTCTAATAGAATCACTCAATTGCTAATGGAAGATGGAACCACCAATAAGGATGAAAAGGCTATATCTCAGCACATCCTCAACTTTTTCAAGAATCTCCTCTTGAAATATGGTGATCTAGATAATTATCTTATTTCCTCAACCTTATCTAACTTTGACAGGGTACTCTCTATTGTGGACAATTCCTCCCTCACCAAAATTCCCTCTAATCAGGAAATTAAAACTGTGGTTTTTTCTATGGATGGGTTAAAGGCCTCAGGACCATATGGATTTCCCCCTCCTTTCTTCCAAAAATATTGGGACATCATTCATCTAGAAGTTGAAGAAGCTGTCAAAGAATTATTCTACTCCAAATCTATCCTAAAAGAAATCAACAACACTTTCTTGGTCCTTATTCCAAAGAAATAAGGGGTAGACAACATCAAATACTTTATACCCATCAATCTTTGTAACACCATTTATAATATATATTCTTCTATTTTGGTCAAGTGTATGCAGCCCTTCTTGGATTTTATCATAGGGGAACAACAAGGGGCTTTTGTAGTTGGTAGATAAATCTCTGATGGCATCATCATAACACATGAAACAATCCATTCCATCACCAACTCTTCTAGGTAAGGTATGTTTCTTAAACTAGACATGTCCAAACCTTATGATAGATTTTCTTGGTAGTTTCTCCTTCAGATTTTGGAAAAGATTGGCTTTAATCATGATACTCAAAAAATTATTTAGAATTGCATTACTACCACCAAGTTCTCCATTATTTTAAATGGGGTCCGTAAAGGCTTCTTCCTTGATTTTAAAGGCTTACGATAGGGTGACCCCCTCTCCCTATACCTCTTCATCATACTGGTTGAAACATTGGGGAGAAGTTTGAAATGGGCTTGCAGTTAGGGGCTAATAAAAGGAATCTCAGTTACTCAAAATATGGATCCTATCACCCATCAATAGTTCACTAATAACACTATCATTCTAGGTGATGCTTCGACTTGGGAAGCAAAAAACCTCACATGCATCCTTAATAATTATGAAAATGTGTCTAATCAATATATCAACTTTCAAAAAATCTCCCTTTTCTTCATAAATATGCCTCTTCTCTAGCAGAAAAGGATTGTAAAGATTTTGGATTGTCAAATAGGTACTCTCCTGACTAACCATCTGGGGATTCCCCTCTTGGATGGAAAAATAGATTCCCATCTCTGGAACCCCCTGATTGACTACATCTAAGAGAAATTAGCAAGGTGGAAAGGGTACCTTCTCACATAGGTAGGTAAATTTTAGCTCCTCAAGGCCACTATTTAGAGCATTCATGTTTATCTCATGTCAATTTTCAAAATGTCGGCCAATGTTGCCTCCAAAATTGAGCATATCCAAAAAAACATTTTTTGGAGAGGAACAAAAGAAAAGTTTAGATTTAACCTGGTTGCCTAGGAACAAGTATGTATCTCAAAAGCAAATAGAGGACTAGGCCTAAGAAGTATAAACTTAATGAATAGAGCCTTATTAGAAAAAATGGGTTGGTGAGTAATTAAAGAGAAAGGAGAATGGACAAGAATTCTCAAGGCCAAATACCTGGAAGATGTGGAATAGGATGCATTCCTATGGGAGGAAGGACCTCTTGGAGGGTCCACCTTCTGGAATGCCATATCCTACTACAAATAACTTCTTAAAAGAGTCATCTTATGGAAAATCAGCACTAGTGAGAAAATAGATTTTTGGGAGGATGCTTAGTTATCCCCTAGCTCCCTCTCATTACAAGAGACTTGGGCAGGCTATTTTGGTCAACTCAAATAGATATGGGGGTCCAAGATCAAGGACTACTAAGAAATTAAAGATGGAAGGAAGTGCTAAAAATCCATCCCCAGCAAAGGGCTACCCTTGAGAGCATCATAAGCTATCTAGAATCTTAACTATATTATTTCTAATCTACATATCTCCTTAGTTCAAAAAGATGACCATTTCATTTGGAGAGCAAAAGATAGTGAAGAGTACTTAGTGTCCATGGTCCACATTATTGAACTTAATGTGGATAGCAATTGGGACCACTGGAAAAACTTATGGGTAAATAATCTAACCCCTAAGATCAACTTTTTCTTTTGGCTTGTGGCACAAAACAAAATTTTGACTATCGACAACCTCACCAAAAGGGGATTTATTATTCCCAATAGATGTCTGATTTGCAAAGAGGTAGAAGAATCCACTCAACATCTATTTTTGGAGTGCCCTTTCATCCTATTTTTATTCAATAGGATTCTTAGTCATTTCAACTTAACTTGGGTCAAGCCAAACAACATAGTGGATCTCATCTTAATGGAATCCCCCATGAAATATCCCATCCCTATCTTTCCTTTGGCATCTTGCACTTCCCCACTAGTTCTGGTGCATCTAGTTAGCCTATAATGATAGTTTATTTTAAAACAAAAAGCACCAATGAAAGAATGTTTTTTTTAAGATTTGCCAAGACATTTTCAAAAATTGGAAGACTTTTCCTCTCAAGGACAAAGAGCATGTCCCCCCTTCTATACATCTCATCCTTAACAACTGAGATCTCCAACAAGTCATTAGTTCCTCCTCAAAAGACATGTTAGGTATTCTATATCTATACATCAATGTTGAAGCCTCTTCCCAACAAGCTAGTGCATTGGCCCTATCACATGAGGGATGAGTCTCGCATGCTCAATCAAAGCATGTAGGAAAAGACCAGTTCTTGAAGACTTTGAATCATTAAGTGTGTTTGCTCATTTCTTGGGTTAACTCAAATATACTACTATTGTTCCTTAACATTCCAAATTATATTACCATTAATAGCTAATTATAAAGGAAGGGAGCTCATGACTTTATCATGAAACACATTTCAATATTCAATACTTATAATAGTTCATTAGTCAAAGTATAATATGATAAACATTGAATTCTCATTAGAGTACTTACTGATTACAATATAGAATGCTCTATATTCCTCTAAAGGTTCACACATGCCAATCCCCCGATATATTATTACAATAAGGGTTTTTATACTTGTTTTTCCCTATCTAAAGTCAAGTTCTTAACTTAATATGGATAAATGGCACATGAACTCCCAACAGGTTGAGATTCATGGCTCTTACAACTAATTTTTCCTATAGAATCGAGCCTCTACACCCCTATATGTTTGCCCTATGTTATATATTTGTACCTAAGTGTTTCATTATTTGTGGGCTGGTATAAGGCCTCTAATCATTGGGTTCAAAGTATCCTACTTGATTTATTCTTCTACCTACTCTTACATTCCTCGTGTTCTACTTCCCTCATGTTCCCCTAGTCTTTTACTTCTTGTTTTAAGTCCTCTATTCTTGAGTTCCTCATGCGATGTTTTCTCTTGATTGGGTCCTCTCACATTGGGTCTTTTGCAGCATATCCTTCCATGCCCTTCAACTCTCATGCTATTAGTCTCACGCTATGGTCCTCCTATGACATGTTTCTTTTATGCCATGCTGATACATGAATAAAAATGGACAATGGTCCCTCTACACTATGCACTGAAATTGGAACCAATACTTGCTCAAAATTGAGGGGCCAACATTACCCCACACTAAGCTCTTAGTCCATCCTAGACTAAGTTATATTGGCATCCTCAAGGAACTCAAGCCCTTTCTGCCTGATTTCTTTCCTCAACTCATCCAAATGAGATAAGGCATCAAGAACTTTAGCACTTATTTCTTCAATGGCTCCTTTATTGCTTTCAACTCCCTAGGTTGAGTTGGAGTCTTGATCTTCATCTGTTCATCTAAGGTTATGCTAGATTCCCTTTATATTTTCTCTAATTCAGAGACCTCCTTGTCAACCTATCCTTAAAGTGTGGCAAAATTGGCATTTAACTATTGATGATGATTATTTATTACTTATTTCATCATTTTTACATCTTGGAATGCCTTTACATGTTCAATGTGTCCTTTTATTAATAGGGTAGCATTGGCCACTTATTGCCTTAGGACCTCCTCATCATAGATCTAGGATTCTATTGTTTTATTTGGGTGCACTAGGAATGAAAAAATGCCATCCAAAATGGAGATAACTTCCCCAACTCTCTCTAAAGTACTGCAATAGATATATGTTATAGTTGTGAACTTTTCTAATAGTTTTTGGGACTCATCTCTAGGTGTGGGGTGTTCCTTATTCTTTTTTACCAATATCTCAATGAATGTCTATAATTTCCCTATGGTATCCCCATCTAATGGCACACCATCTACCAGTGATGGCTCTTCTTTAAAAAAAAATTTCAAAGGTTTAAAACCCTTACCTTAGCCTCAATGGTCTCTTGAAGTTTTTTCTTCAAGGAGGCCACTTCCTCAGCTAGTTCTTGCTCTTTAACATACACTTTATTATTAATTTCTACCACTTTGTCATGTTTCCTTTCGACTGTGCATGCATCTGACTCTAATAAAATATTTTGACGTGTCACTTATATGATAAGTTTCAAAAATGTGACACTTGTCATTATCAGGGAGTGCCACTGTGGATCAAATTTCATAAGATTTGGCAGACCTGGGGCATTTGGGCTAGATAAAATGCAATCCAACAAAACATCGAATTAGGGTTTTTCACTATACATCTCCAAAAGGAAGGATAATTGATTACTTATTTCTTGGGTTGCATCATTAGGGTGGAATTGCTTCCAAAGATAGAGATTATGTTCTTTTACACTAAACTGGTATCATTCACACAAATTAGATGGCACTCTCTATTTTGGTTCCCCCTTACTTGGCCCCTTTCTCTTTTTGGATCTCACTTCAATTTAGCTTCTTGATGGCTTTATGAGGCCATCTTATCCACTCCCATATTAGTATCAATTTTTCCACTAGATGGGTCCTCTTACACTAGGGATGGAGTCTTCTCTGAATCCAATCCCAAATGATGAATCTAGTCCTGAGAGGGGTCCCTTTGGGGTGCTTGACTTAGAGGGTGTTGAGGTGTTGATCCATTGGTAGTCCTTGGAGAAGGTGGAGGTGAAGGTGGTCATGGTGGTGGAGAAAGTGGGGGAATTGGATGATGAGTTGCTCAAGGTGGAAAAGGTGGGGTAGGTGAGTGGGAAGGAGTAGGATGAGGTGAAGGTGCCATAGGTGGTGATGAAATGTGAGATGGAGATGGAGATAGGTAGGGTGGTGAAGATGAAGAATGAGGTGAAGGTGAACTTTGAGGTGGTGGTTGTGGTGCTAATTGGTGATGTTGACCCGGTCTAGAGGGATGTGCTTCCACTATCCTCTAACACTTTTAGGGGCCCTGTTGCCCACTTATTCTAGCACTTTGCTTGAGTTACCTCCTCTTTTTTTGTGGTACCTAGGGGAGCCTCTCTTTGAGGTCTCCATCTTGAGGGTGCAAGTCAAGGTGTAACATATGGAATAGTTTGTGTACCTATTCCCTAACCAAGATATCCTTAACCTTAATGTTGGTTAAGATTATTTTTCCCTTCTCTGTATAGACCTTTTTGTTGAGATATACAAACATTTTATAGAGGGTGTGGTGTTCCACATCAATCCTTTTAGCCTATAGATTGATTGGTTATGCATCATAAATCTGATTGATAGAATCAACAAAGTATTGTATTAAGAATGTATATGATAGTTTGATCCATGTCGACAGTTCTCTCGAAAGGTTCATTCAAATGCATGGTAGGGAGTAGTGCTACTCATAGTTAATTTTTCTTGATCTATGGTTAGGGAGGGCAAATCCTTGGGAATGCAGCATTCATTCTAGAAATTCACCTTTATCTTTTCAAACCAGTACTTCATCTTCAACTTGTAAGTTAGAGTGATGTTTTGGGGATAAGTGAATTCCTTATAGCTCTCAGTCGAGAACTTGTGAGTGGGGGTACACCTATTTTAAAGATCCTAAACTGTAGTCAAACACCTTGATTTCATCAAAAACCAATAATAATAATATTGTCCCCAAAGAGAACCTATATTATGTGTTTTATGTACCTTCTCTACATTTTCAACTATCTTTTAGGCAAAGTACAGTGCCTAGTTGTACTATATACCCTACACTACTTGGTTTGTTATGTGAAGGTGGGCCATATCCACCTTCTTCCACTAGTTGATCCTTCCAACCTTGGTGGAAATAATCCATGTTTTGACTCTTAGGGTAGGATCCTATAGGTTTCTAATGTGCATTACATGCCCCTACTTTTGATACATAAGTGTGGTGGTGGTCTACTAGATCTCCTCCATATCCATTAAGTCATCTTAAACATTCATTCTTGAGCATTGAAGTCATATAACCTTGATTATCCTTTCTACAGTGATCTTCATGTTATGTCCTATGAAGTGGATGTAGTCTTCATGAATGTGCAAGAGTATTAATTAAACCACCTTAGTAGGCTTACCAAAGTATGGTAGCTCAAATAGTTAGAATAGCCTAGCTTTATCTAGGTAGTTCTTGATTGAGAGGTCATAGACCACTTGGTTTCTAGTGTTTGTGGTCTAGACTTGATATTCATTTTGCAATTCCACCTCATTCCCTATTTGGTGGTGGTTGTAGTCAAATATGGTTATGGTTAACACTTTAGAGACCTAGTTTTTCACATGCAAGACTGATTCAAAGTATTACATCTCTTTTGTGTAAAAGGTTTGAGGGGGATATGGTGGAACAGTTTGTGATGAGGAGGCCTACTCCTACTTTCCCTTTTTCACCATCTTGGTTTTTTATGCACTCTTGCTCTGAACTCTCATGTGGTACACTTTCCTTAGTGTCTCTTATTGGTCTTCTGAAGGCTCTTCTCTTATAGGTAACCACACTTCTTCACTCACCTCTCTCTCTTTTGGTAAGGTTGGTAGTTTTTCAAGTATTTTGGCCTTTTTATTTGGTCACATTACCCTTCGTAGCAATCAAAGGTTAACCCATAGCCATCCCAAATTCCCAAATAAATATGTGGTGGCAATCAAACTTGCCTTGGCTCTCAATCTTCATGCTTCAACAATGGTAGAACCTGCAATCAACAACTCCAACAATATCCACTCCTATGCATAAATCTAGATTTGATAACCTTTCTTCTTTACTTGGAAGCAACTATGGTATCTTTGTCAAACCTATAAACACTTTTGCTTTGCAAAGGATTTAATTTTGTTACTCTAGTTCTCTATTTCATTAATCACTTAAACATTATAGCAAGGTAAAGTATAAAATAAGTTTAGCTCATTTATTTATAGATCCTCCAGGTAGTTTACCTCATTAATTTATTTCCTTTCCTTATCATTTTTGGCCATAAATGTGTATCTTTTAATGATCTTCATACTTCAGATCTTGCATCGAGCCTTTAGTGTTTTAATAAACTTATTCCATCATTCCACTCACGTGTTTTTTATTATGACTAACCTTATCTCATTAATGGTCCATTCTTTCCTATGCCTTTCTTGGGAATGGATGACAATTGTCCCATTTTTTTTAAGTAGTGGAAACCAGTTGTCATGCAAATGGTGAGAACCTTTCAAAATTATTTATTAAATGACTCACATGCCCTTAATCACTTGCGTGCCATATATAACTCTTACGCCATTAAAACTTGTGTACCCATATTTTATATCTTGTATTCATATGCATAATACCTTACCCCACGGTAAAAAGGGTTTGTGGTCCTCCACACAAACAAACTAAGGGACTAAGAATTCTATAAGATATTCATGCACCTAAAGGGTAGTGCTTTTTATTGAAAGAAATAAATCCTGACCTAATGGCCTTAAGCCTTATTGAATACAAAATTTTGGGTTCAAACAAAATCATAGTACGGCCGTAGCTAACTTCCATTATAATGCCCCAGGAGAAACTATCCATCGATTCATTTCAAATGACAATCTTCTGTAGGTCAAATGCTATGCATTATGAATGAGCCATCCCAATGGAATCAAAGCTTCCTAGGGTAGAATATGAACTTAGAGTCATATATCAATACTTTCATGCTTGGAAAAAGGATTTTATGCTTTAGATGGTGATCATGCCATACTTTTTGTTTACATTTCTCAACATCTTGACTCTAGTGGGTGAGGAACTAAGCCTTATCTAGTTTTGTGAGTTCATCAAGCTAAGATTTCAAAGAGGTATCATCATCAAGGTTTCATATACACACTATTTAGAGAGATAGAAATAGGAACTCTATTGACATGACCACTTCCTTTCCATATGCTAGGTTGAATGGTGTACTTTTGTTGAGGTGCTTATATGTAGTTCAGTAAGCCCAAAGTACTATAGATACTTATCATCCTAATAATTTTAATCAACATTGTAGATTTTTGTTAGAGTGGTACCAAGGATCTTATTGAAGTCTTTGGCTATTCCATTAGCATGTGGGTGGTATGGTGTCATCTTATGATGTACAATCATGAACTCAATTAACAAGATGTGGATTGTCTCATTTAAGAAGTGAGTTCCACGATCGCTAGTCAAGCTTAAAGGACATCCAAACCATGTCATAATACTTTCCAAGATGAAGTGCATGGTAGTTGCTATAATATATTCTTTGGTTGGTGTTACTTCAGCCTAGCATGTGAGATAGTTGATCATCATAAGGATGTACAGGGAGCCCATTCATCATTTTGCTAGAGTGATAGGCCCCACAAAGTCAATAACCCCTTTTTTGAATGGTTCTTGAGAGGGAATAGGGCACAACAACATAGCATCTCTTATGTTAGGTTTTCCTACATGTTGGTAGATATCATTCCTAACATAATCTTTTATATCTTTAAACAAAGTTGGCCACCAAAGTCTAACAAGCAACACCTTACACGTGGTAGCTTTTCTATCATAATGTCCTCTAGAAATACCTTCATAGACTTCTCATAATACCTATAGGTGCTCATGTTGCATCACACAATGGTTTAGTACCTCATCATGGTCTATTTTGTACAAATCTCTTACCATCAATTGATAAGGTGTAGCATGGACTATAAGTTGATGTTTCTCCTGTAAAGGCATAGAGTCAAGTGTGGAGCTAGTATTGAGGAATGTTGCAATATCATCCAGCTCTTCAGGTACTCGAGCAACTTGAAAATTTTGTACATCAAGATGGTCATCTTATATAGTATGTGGAGGTTCTCCATTTTCAATTTAGGATAAATGATCAGGTCCATAGTTGGCTTTCTTGGGCTTTACTATAACAGAGAACTAGAATTCTTATAAGAGAATAATCTAATGGCATATTCTTCCATGGAGAATTGATTTGTTGATGAGATACTTTAAAGCCTCATGATTTATGTAGAATAAAAATGGAGTGGCTAGAAGGTATTATCTAAATTTTTGTAGAGCATAAACCATAAAAAGGCTTCATGCTTGGTAGTGGTATAGTTCCTCTTGACAGATGTAAGCTTCCTACTAGCAAAATTGATTGGATGGTTCAAGTTTCCTTCTCCTGGTTGTGAAAGTATTGTGCTAACTATTGTTCTAGATGCATTAACATGGACATGAAAGGGTTTTGTCCAATCTATAAATTGCAAGATAGAAGTGGTAATTAGTCTTTCCTTGAGCATTTCAAAAGTTGTTTTTTAAGAATTAGTCTAGATAAATTATTCACTATGCTTTAATAACTCTTTTAGAGGCACGGTAATCTTGGCATAACCCTAAAGGAAATTCCTATAGTAGGTTATGTGTCCTAAGAAGGCATGTAACTTGCACTAATTTTTAAGTGTTGGTAATCAAATAATAGCATATACATTGGTCAGGTCTACTAGGAGCCCTTTTTATAGATGATATGGCCAAGAAGAATACCAAAAGGTGTTGTAAACAAACATTTATTCAAATTCAAGGAGATTTTCAACACTCAACAGCTCTATCATGAGTCATAGATTGCTATAGTGGTCCTTGACTAACCCATACACATTCTAATCATCCAAGTAGACCTAAAAAAACTTATGAATAAAATATTTGAAAGCCTCAACTATTATCCATGAGAACACTATTGGGGCATTTTTCAACCCAAAAGCTATGATGGTATAGGCAAAAGAGCCTCATTTCATATTAAAAGTGGTCTTGGAGTAGTCTTCCTCAACTATCTAGACTTGGTGATACCCTAAGAACCCATTGGTAAAGGAGTATATCTCACAACTAACAACACCTAGGCTTTCCTTTGTGAATGGTGTTAGAAAAGGATCAGTCACACAAGATACATTTAATATATGATAATCAACATAGATCCATATACACCCATCCTTTTTAATACTAATTACTATGAGACTTACCCAATCAGATTCATCAATGGGAGTAATTACTCTAGAGTAAATCATGTTATAAATCTCCTCTTTTATACATGCTCAGAGGTTAGGGTTCATCTTATATGGATATTTTTTAATTAGGTGAGCACCATCTGTTAGTTTTATATGTATTTTCCCTAAGGAAGGGTGAACTCCCTTCATTTCACTATAATTTATTGGAAATACATCTTGATATTCTTTCAATAACTCAAAAATCTAAGAGAGTTTTATTTCAGTCTAATAATTCCTAATTTTAGCCATTTTTGGGTCTTTCTCCATGCCAATGTTAAGTTGAACATTTTGGATGGGCTCATGATAGGGGTTGGTTGGATAACTGGTGTCTTGAATAGTTCATGAGCTAGTACTCATAAGGACATCTAGATGGATCATCATTGGGTTGCATGAGGTAGATCCTTCACTTTTATCTACTTGGAAGATGAGTTTTTGCTTTATGAGATAGATCTCTTTATGACATTCTTCATTTGGGGTTATTGATGGTTCAAGGATTGTAAGAGGCTCTATAAATAAGTGTAAAGGTTCTTTAGGTTCCTAATGAATATGGTGTAATTAGTCTTTGATGAGACTTGGATCTCTAATGATTGATTCATGCATGGATTAAAGGGTGAGGTGAAAGTCCATCTTGGGTGAAGAGTATGAGAGTGTCAATGTCATGTTCTCTTTTAATAACTGCCTAAATCTAGTGCCCCTATATCTTTCTTCATTAATGTACTAGGCCCATGCCCATAGGTGTAAATTTCCATAAAATGCATGGACCTAGAGGTACTCTGATAAGAAGTTTCTTTGGTGTGTCATATTGTTTCACAGGTTTCAATATGAGGTTAAGGTAATTTCATACCATTATAGCTAAACATGCCTCTAACCTTAGTATCATGGTGAAATATATGATATAGATCAACTCAAACTTGATCCCAATATAGAAGATGTTCTTTATAGGTATGCCACCATCTGGCAGTAGTACCATCAAGAATGTGATTTAAGGACCTCTTCCTATTATTTTTAGTAGCATATAATTCTTCAAGGTGCTATAAAAAATCATGTAGCTCCATTTATCCTTGGAGCTATGGAGCTTCATCAAGTCTCTCCAGTGGTGGTCCCTCTAATGGTCCTTACATTTCTAATCCCATGAGGTGCACAAACTTGTGATGCTTTGGAAAATGGTATGGGATGCTATCACCTTTGTTTATAATGCTACACAATATTACAGTGAGATCATAATCACCATGGGCCCCATATTTGCAAGCATTGTTTATGGAATCTAAGATAGACTAGTTATCCATCCATCAAAGAATACCATCCAGCATTGGATCATGTTGTTCATTATTCTGAGTAGTTACATTGTATAAATTGTTGATATCTTCATCAGTATTTATAGGCTCACTATAAGGAGGTCCATGTGTTTGATCTAGAGGTATTATCACACATTGTTCAGGATTCTCAAAACTAATGTATCAATTTTTAAATCTCAAATTTACATGATTTTCATAGCACCAGGGCCTTCCTAGTAAGGTTGGATAGTCATCATCTTTTTCCAACTCCAAAACCTCAAGGTCTGCTTTGAAGGAAACCCCAAGTATTTCAATAGTGGCATTTTTAAGGACTTCAATAAGATACATGTGTCTTATTTTCCATGAATAAGACATGAAGTGAGGGATACAAGGCTGGACTAGACATTTTCCACCAAGTATCTCTAGTGAGAACATTTACTTTAGCACTATTATCTACTATAATATCTCAAATTACCCATCTATTGATAGCAGAATAACTAATATTTCTCCATCTTTTAGGGAAGTGGAACTAGGACTTTCCTAGCATCATGCATGATTTAAATATCGATCTTCACTTTGATAACTAAGATGAATGTGGGCTTCATTTGGTAGGTAGGCTTGGCCTTTAATCTAGGTGATAATATGGGGAATAATGTCTTCATCGAGCATGCATTTGTATAGTTCTTAAGAACTATCCCACATTACTGAAGGTTCGATTTCCTTTTGCACTATAGCACATTATGTGACATCCCTATCCTTGAGTTATTAAATCTTGCCTTGGAGCTCTCATACAAGTGTCATTATATCCTAAAGGACATCCTTTTTCTAAAGTGCATTAGGTTACTTCCTTTCCCATGGTTCTTTTGAATATACTTTTTCAATCAGATTGGGTGTAGATTTCATCTGGCACTCACTATGAGTAGTAATATTTACTTATTGTACAATAGGGATAATTGGTCAAGCAAGCCATTATGGTTTGTCTATATATATCATGTCATCACCCTTTTCATTTTGGTCCTTTGTGATGGATGCATATAAATTTAGATGATCTTCTAGTTGGTGGTTCTTTTTACAGTAAGCACACGTTGGGTATTTTAGGCAATCCTTTTGATAGTGGTCTAGAGAACCACACTTTTAGTAAGTCCTTGGTGGAAACCAACCACTACCTCATCCTCTTCTACACCCATGATAGCCACTATTATCTTAGGAACTAGTGATTGAGGCTTGACACATGTCATACACTCAAGCTTCATGAATATCATTGATCAATCAATAATCATTGGTGTCATGTGTGTAATCATCACAAATCTTATAATATACAAACACCTTGGTGTTCATGTCCCATTATAGAAGGGGAAACAAATGTACATCATGTTCCTCATTACATATTACACAAGCTTGCTTAAGTATCAAGTGGATGTTCTTATATGGGCAGGTATTTCTTATGTGTCCTTCAGTTTCACAGTCAGTATACCAAATGCCATTTCAGGACTCATGTGCATTTTTTGCCATTAGTTTTTCAAGATAATATTCCATAGACACTATTTTTACCTCCATAAAATGACTAATTATATTATCCATACTTCTAACATCCTTAGCGTAGAGGGCATCCTCTAGAGCCTCACATGCATTTATGAAAGTTCTTTGTGACAAGGTTCATCAAAAACGTAACAATAATCCTCCTGTGAACCATTGTGCATGTTGAGTAGGATTGATTTCAAAATACAACTTATAAAGTAAGGTCTTAAACCATGCATCATATTCCTTTATGCTCTCTGTAAGTCCCTATTTTATATCTTTCAGCACCGTTATACTCTGCTGCTCAAACTCAAAAATATCAAATTCTTGCAAGAACACTACTTTTAGCTGGTCATAATTGACCACTACTTATTGAGGTTCAAATTTACAATACCATTTGTGTGCACTCTCTAAAATGGTGGCTAAAAATTTTGTTTATTTTTGCTTAAACGATGTGATGCCATGCACCCTCTAAATTAGTTCACACTTATGAACATGCTCAATTACATTTTATACCCCTCAGTACTCATGTAGGTGCAATGTCATTTCATAATAAACTATATGTGGTTGAATAAATTATTGCTAAGAAGATCCAACTCCCATTCTTGGAGGGGGTGTGATTCCTCCAGTGCCTCCTAATCCTCCTCTAACACCTCCAATAGCAGTGCTTATAGAAGGAGGCATGGTGGAGGGTTGACTTCCTAGGTTTGGGATTACACTTTAGCCTTGAGGGCCAGATCCTCTAGGCATTCCAAGATGTGCCATGAAATTATTTTGAAAAGAGAAGGATGTAGATTCTAAATTATTACCTAATGACCTGGTCTTAGTTTCACTTATCCATTCAATTTTTGAAATTATATTGTTTGTATCCTAATTCCTTATATTTACTCTATCTAACTCAAAGGCATGAGCATGCACTATGGTGGGGGAGCCTGGTTGACTTGTAATTGGTTCATCTAGAAATATAGCTCAATTATCCTTTGTAGGATAAAATTAGCAAAGGTTGTGGCCTAAAAGTGATGGATTCCTCATGCATGTTCAATTCCTTACAGTTCTTCATAGTGCTCATCAATTTTTCCCAATCCCTTCCCATGCCACTAACTCCCATGATCTTCTATTGAGCTTCATCATACTTCCATTTTTGTAGTGCTCATTGGCTTGCTACCATGTTGAACCCATATTCTTGAACCAACCAGTAGTCTCCCCTTTAAACTTGTAGCTCATGCACAAGATATTTTAGCCTTCTTTGGGTAGAGTTTCCAATCCAAGGTCAATAATTAATTTATTTATCTCAAAGGCAAATGATCTCAGATATTATCCCCTTAGTTCTCATAGGAATTGGAACTTATATTCCTTGGGAAAAAAATAGGTGGTGATTATATATTCCAAAATATAGCTATTTTGAATGCCTTTTCACCAGTAATCAACCACTCATATCCAAAAAACTTTCAATCATGCTAAACTCCTCTACTGTTCTAGTGTCCATGGTTGTCTTCATCCAAGGTTTTTTGATCATCCTTGAGCATATGCTAAGATCCACGAATGCAAAAGAATAGGGACCTCAAAAAAGAAAGTCTCATACAATGAGTTGTAGAGATTTTGTTCTACCCACTATCATGTAGAAACTCCTGGTTCAAGATATGGAACTAAAAATTGTCTTAAACACTGGTAACCCATTCTTCAATATTCTCTAATGTAATGCACTTAAACATTTCCCATAATCATGCTCCAATTGCTTTGGGTCTTGATAATGAAACCAAAATGTTGGGTATTCTATATCTATACATCAGCACTAAAGCCTCTTCCAAATAAACTAGTGTGTTGGCCCTATCACATGAGGGATGAGTCTTGTGTGCTCACTCAAAGCACATAGCAAAAAACTAGTTCTTGAAGACTTTGAAACATGATGTGTTTGCTCATTTCTTGTGTTAACTCAAATATACTACTATTGTTCCTTAACATTTCAGATTATATTACCATTAATAACTAACTATAAAGGAAGGGCACTCATGACTTTATCATGAAACACATTTTAATATTCAATACTTATAATAGTTCATTGTTCAAACTACAATATGATAAACATTGAATTCTTATTAGAGAGCTTACTGATTATAAGATGAAATGTTCTATATTCCTGCAAAGGTTCACACCCACCAATCCCCCCATGAATGATTACAATAGGGGTTTTTATACTTATTTTTCCCTATCCAAATGTCAAGTTCCTAACTTAATATGTAAAAATGGCACACAAACTCACAACAAGCTAAGAGTCATGTCTCTTATAAATAGTTTCTATACTACGAGTCATGTCCGATCGAAAGATAATTGTGGCTAATTTTAGGTGTTTATAGTTTTCCCATGTTTGGGAAGGCATTACCAGTTATAAGTATAGTAACATATTCTCAAAGAATGAAAAGGTCATGTATGCTTATGACTTCAATGGCAATGGATGGATTGTAGATGCCCCCTTGAGAGATCAATTGCCAAAGGGGTTAGTGATCAGTCCCTCAAAAAGAGGAATCAATTGGACCAAAAAGATAAAATGAGGTAGTAAAGACTATTTTTCCCATTGGTAGTCATAATCAATGGTATATGGAGATACCCTAGTTAGATAGACAAATAGGATGATTTTCCCACAAGCGGTTATATTCATCGGCATATTTGAGATAAAAGAGGTACTGATTTGCCCAAAAGTGGTTATAATCATTGAAAAAGGCTTAGGGTAACAAGATAATGATTTTCCCAATGGTGGTTAGAATCATTTGAAAGGGAAAACAATGATTTTCCCATAGGTAGTTATAATCATTGGCAAGATAAAAATATGCCCCAGTTGGGTGCATAGAGATAATGGTTTGTCCAAATGTGGTTATAAGCATTATCATAATGAAAATCTGCCCTAGTTGGGTAGAAGAAAGAAAATGATTTGCCCAAAGGTGTTTATAATCATGAACCTCCAAAATATCTCAAAAAATAATGATTTTCCTATAGGTAGATATAATCATTAACTTAGCAGGTGAGATAATACACAATAATTTACCCAAATGCAATTAGAATCATTAATAGTGCAAGTGGGATGAGACACAATGATTTTGTAAGAGGTGATTATAATCATTGGTTAAATGATGATGGCAAATATGATAATGAGGCTTACAAATTAAATCAAAAATCATGGGGTAAGAGTAAGCTAGTACAAAAGATAAAAATGAATTTGGGGAAATTGTGAGTAGGGAGATGCTTGTTTAAACTAGCAAGGGTTAAAATTCTTTCATGATTAATTACTCTATGTGTGGGACATGATTTGGATTAGATCAAGAATTATTTAGGTGCCAAGGAGATATATTATTACCACATTACTTTTTAGACTTCTTGATTTTATTTTTATTGTATCACATGATGGTAGGCATCATGATATAAAACACCATGAGAACTTAGCGAAAATATGCATAAGGATTGACATATGATCCAATAAATAATCAAAAACAATGAACTAATGATAAAACCACACTAAAAATGTTGACATATGAATATGGATGGATTCAAGAATAATGCACAAGGAATCACCCAATGAACACACATAGACTCAATCAAGGCACAACAATGAAAGCAAACAAATAGGAAAACAAGCAAACAAATAAAAATTCCAAGAAAATAAATAAAACAATTAGGAAACAAACACAAATAATGGTTAATCGCAATGTTAGTGAAAATGACATGATAGAAAAAAGATGATGAACCATGCCCCTAGGAAATAGGAGACAACAAAACAAACAAAATAGGGGAATAGAAGAAAAGGAAGGTGGTAGATGAGTTGACTCCAGATTCACTAGGCAAGTGGGCGTTGCCTACATAGTTCCATGGATGAAAGATCTAACAAAAACTTTAGGCCAAATGTATTTTTCCCATGATATGGGATAGAAGAAAATGATGAGAAATAAAACATGATTGATGTTGTAGAAAAATATGGGAATGGGCTCATAAAATGGTAGGAGTGTGGGATGCCAGACCAGCAAGGATGGGGAAACTAAATAACAAGTGGTTTCTTGTGAAGTGGCTAGGGACCCCAGAATCCTTAAGATAAAGAAGCGGTTAATGATGGTCATATTTTTGGGCTTTTCTATATTTTTTTACAAATTTTTTTTTAATTTTTTTGAGTAGCTCAACTTGTTTGAGGATTATGAAATACTAAACGGTCCAAGATCATAAAATGGTAAGATCATTCAAACTTGAATTGCTCACAAAAAGTGAGAGCATGGTAAAGGGTGATTGAGATTACCTTAATGTAAATTGAGAATTACTTACATAGTCCCATGATGGGACCTCAATTAATTGTAGTTCTACCTTATAGCAGAGGAATCTGATTAGGTAACAGCAAATTCATAAACTAGGAAAAGTACATAAATGGCACAATACGGCATAGGAATGGCAAGGTATTACTTCAAGGCATGATAAATAATGTTGTTTTTAATTTTCCCATAGGCATTTATAATTAGGAAATAATGACATAGGTCAATGATATGAATTTTCTCATAGGTGGTTATAATTACTAGCATGATGGCTAGTATTCTAAATTACCAAAGGTAGTTATAAGTAAAAGTACAAAAATGAAATAAAACTAGATATGAAGGATGAAACTACCAAACCACTGTCATACTGATCCAAAATATGACCTCTATCTAGAATACTAAATTAACTACTAAAACTTGATTTGAATCTTCATGAAAAAAGTGGCCATGAAACCAAGTGAATAGAACCAAGGTCAAAGGGATTAGTTAGGGAGGGTGAAAATAACTTAATCGATAGAAAAGGTGTGGTAGAATGGTAAATGGAAGAATGGTATGGTATACAAAAGAATGCTAATGTTATGGTACAACTAAAATGTGCCTTATAGACAATGAGGGTCTCTCAAAATGAAATAATGCTTGAGGTGTATAATGTTCATTAATTCATCAAGTTCATCCTCGTCTAGTGTAGTGAGTCTATATGCTCTAGTACCATAGTTTTCAACAATGATGAATGGTCCTATCCAATTGGGTTTGAACTTACCCTTATGTTTCTTTTTAGTCATGGTTTTCTATTGGTTTTTTTTGAGAACAAGATCACCAAGTTCAAATTCTTATTGTATGACTTGCCAGTTATAGTGTCCATGTAGTCAGTTTTGGTATGCTTGAAGGTTATTGACTAAATTTATGCATTTCTCATCAAGTAACTATAGTTCTTATAGGTGATCTACTCAATAATATGCATCATCCAAGACATGCTTTAAAGAGATGCACATAGAAGGTAACTCAATATCAATGGTAAGAATGGCCTTAATGTCATAAATAAGGGAATATGGAATGGCACCTATTGGGGTATGGTAATTGGTGAGATATGCCCAGAGGCACGAAATATTTGAAGATGTTAATTGTGGTCGGCATCATTGATAATCTTTTTAAGGATGTTGACAATTGTTTTGTTATATGATTTTACTTGGTCATTACCTTGTGGGTAATAGGCAATATAAAAATGTTGAGTAATCTTGTAATCAGCACATAGTGATTTGACATCCTTGTTCTTGAATGATCTACCATTATCAAATATAATGTTAGATGGGATACCATAGCAGTAGATGAGATGGTTGAATATGAATTTGGAAATTTTCTTTCGAGTCACATAAGTGAGGGTTATAGCTTCAACCCACTTAGTGAAATATTTGGTGGCAGTAAGGATTTGTTTATGGATGTCAAAGGAGGTTGGGTTTATCTTCCCAATGAAATAAAGGCCCCATATAGCAAATGGCCATGGTGTAATCATTGGTTTTAGAGTCTTGGTTGAGGTATGAATCAGATTGGCATGCCTATAACATTTATCACATTTTTTAATATACAAAGTTACATCTGCATCCATAGTTGGCCAATAATACCCAATACATAGGAGCTTTTTGGCTAGGATGGCCCCACTTGTATGGGCTCCACATACTCCTTCATGAACTTCCCATAACACTAATGTTGATTCTATCAAAGTTAAATAATGAATCAGAGTTTCATCAAAGCTATGGCAGTAAAGGGTTGGTCTAAGTAAGGTATATCATGCGACATGGTAGGCAAAGGCTTTGGTTTGTTTTTATCATAGGTCTAGTCACATAATGTGGTCATGAAGATAGGTATAAAGGTCTAAATACCATATAGAGATAGGACCAACAATATCATAAATCATTGCGATGATTTAAGGTTCATGAGCTGACACTATAATATTTTCAAGGAAGAATTGATATTCTTTTATCTTGTCTAGATGATGGATCAAAGAGCCAATGGTGGCCATGGCATCCATTGTTCTATTACTGGCCTTTAGTATGTGTTCAAATTGTATGTCAATAATTTGCTATTTGAGAGTGTCGACCATGGCCTTATATGATGCCAGCTTGTCATCTTTGGTTTGAAAGTGGTTTGTAACATGAGTGATGATTAATTGAGAATCACCATAAACATTGAGATGTTGAATATTCCATTTTAATACCTATCAAATCCATAAAATAAGTGATTCATATTTGGACATATTGTTGGTACAAGGAAAGTTGATACAAAGTGATTTAGGGATAATATCCCCCTATGGTGTAATAAATAAAAAGCATGCCTCTAATCCACATGTTGTGAATGATCCATCAAAATATAGCTTCCAGTGCTACTCCTAAAGAGGTGTTTCAATCATGGTCATAATGGAATCATCTAGGAATTGAAATTTTAGAGGTGTTGTATCTATAAGGGGTACTTCACCAAGTTGTTCTACTAGTAATTGTCTCGTGATGGCCCTTTTGGTTGACATATTCAATCTCAAACTTACTCAAAAGCATGATCCATTTGGCCATGCGGCCTTGTAAATTTATTTTGGATAGTATATATTTGAGCATATCTACTTTATAAATAACTATGGTCTTATTGTTTAACATGTAATGTTGTAGTTTCTAAGCTACAAAGACCATAGTTATATAGGCTTTTTTAATGGGTGTATATTTGTGCTCATATATGACCAATGTAACACTTAGACAATACACGACGTGTTCTTTCCATTATCATCATGGTGAGCTAGAAGTGCTCCCAGGGCTTTGTTTGTGGTCGATAGATACAATAAAAATGGCTTTCTTGGCATTGTTGGTAATAAAAGAGGTGGATTGGCAAGATAATCCTTTAAATGTTTAAATGATTTTTTATACTATTCATCCTAATGAAATGTGACACCCTTATTTAGTGTGTAAATAGATGGAATTTGTCAACCAAATGAGAAATGAAGCATCAGATAAACTAGATCTTGCCCTATAAACTATGGAACTATGTCAAATTGGACAATGGTGGCATCTTGATAATGGCATATAATTTGGTTGGATCAACTTCAATGCCTCAATAATGGATTATACTTTGCCTGAAGTAACTCCAAAAACACACTTATTATGATTGAGTCTAACCTTGTATTCACATAATCTCTTAAATATTATTTGTAGTATTATTGGATGATCAGCCCTAGTCTTTAATTTACCTAATATGTTGTCGATGTAGTCTTAAACAATGTCATGCATCATATCATAAAATATGATGGTCATGGCTTTTTGGTATGTGGCCCCAATGTTCTTGAGACCAAATGGCATAAATTGATAACAAAATGCTCCCCACAAGGTGTTGAATGATGTTTTATGTTGGTCTTCTAGCACAATCTAAATCTAGTTGTATCTTGAGAATATGTCCATCAGTGAAAACATTTCATACCTAGCTATGAAGTCAACAATCATGTCAATGTTTGGCAGAGGAAGGTCATCCTTGGGGTATGCCTTTTTTATATCTCTAAAATGAGTGTAGATTCTAATTCCTTTTGGCTTCTTACTGATTGGTACAGCATTTGAGATCTACTCTAAATAGTCAATTGGTCAAATACATCTTGTTTCTAAGAGTTTTTCCAACTCTTTCTTGACTAATATAGAAATGAGAGGATGCATCTTGTGCAAATTTTATTTTACAAGTTTGGCATCAAGATGTACCACAAGGTGGTGTCCAACCAAGGTGGGGTCCAAACCTTTCATGTCAGAATAGGCCCAAGCAAATATGTCAACAAATTCCCTCAAAAGGGCTATTGTTGTTATTGTTCTAGCCTTTGCTATTGTTGTTGTTTGTTGTTCTGTTGTGGAAAGGGGTTTTGATAAATTCCCAAGTTTTGATTAGATGTATAAGCTCCATTATCCAATGTTATCTCCCCATTTTCCAACATATTTTGAATGAGATGCTTGATCTACACACAATGGCATAAATTATGTCCATTAACCCGATGGTATTCATAGAATTCATTTTGTCTATACCAATCAAGATAAGGAATGCCCTCAGGATAGTGATTTGGAATGGGCTAACTAATCATATTAGTGGTAGTTAACTTGTGAAACACAACTTCAATAGGCTCTCTAAGGTCACTAAAAACTTGACAAGTAGGACCATTTTGCCTTGGAATAGGGGTTTGTAAAGGCAAATGTTGCTAGGTTTGTTGAGTTGGTCTAGATTATTGTGAAGTTTGTGTTTGTTGAAAAAGTTGTTGGTGAGGATTATTTTGCATTCATGATTTGGATTGATCAAATGGTGTTTCCACCATTTGGACATGTCACAACTTAATTACTTCATTTCCAATAACATTCTTTTTGAGGTTAAATGTCTTGGATTTTTTGTAATTATTGTCATGGGTTGGTTATGATGTTTTTGCTTAGACTTGGTTGTAGTTTTGATTTTGGCCATTTCCTTGGTTTTGATTTGATTTTTATTTGACAAGGTAAGCTTGATAATCCCTTTATTAATAAGGGATTTTTTAATCAATAAAACTTATCAATGATTTTCTAAAAGGTATGTGCACAATACAGTTCTAGATGGTAAGATATCTCAGTGTACATTTTTTTAGTAAACATAGTGGCTAGTTGCTTATATATTAAGTTATGGGAGAAATAGATGGCAAGTGCTCTCTGTCATTATAGATAGCTTACAAAACTTTCACTAGCCTTCTATTTGTCTTGAGTCAAATCTACTAATGAAATCTCATGTTTGAGATTGTAAGAGAAATGTTACACAAACTTGTCTGATAGGTCATAAAAATTAGATACTGAGTTCTTCGGTAATTTTATAAACCACTCCAAGGCTTGTCCTTCTAGACTATGAAAAAATGAAAATAGTTGGTATATGTCACTATAAGCCATTGGCTTGCAAGTAATAAGGAATTTGTTTAAATGGGCCTTTGGGTCTCCTTTATCCTTATAGTTGTCAAACTTTAGTGGTTCATACACTAGAGGAAATGGTATTTGTAGATACTCCATGTTGAACAAGTAGGAACACATGTCATCCCACTTAAACTTCTTGGTTTGTTTTTAGTCTTGGATGGTGGCAATTACATCATTTATTGTAGTTCTTATGCCAAAAAATTGGATGGAACATTGGCTTTAGGTGGAGGCTGGGTGGTCAAAAGTGGGTTACTTTAACTGGGGTATAGTGGGGTCATGGTATGTTTTGAAATTTTGATTTGGCTAGGGAACTAACCAAGAATATGCATTTTTAGATTAGGATGTGATTGTTGAAATCTCACACATTTTGGTGTAATACTCTGGTTAGGATTTGGTATGTAGGTCTAGCTTTGGGGAAATTGTGGCTGAGATGGAAGGATATGGCTTTGGGTGATATATTATTCATGATGAAATTGAATAGGGACTTTCTAATAACTATTTAAACCTGGTTGAATAAGGGGAACTTGTGAAACAAGGCCTTATCATTGGATTTATGGCACATTTGGAATAAAAGGCAATTGTTTCCTAACTAGCACTTGCTAGACAATAGTACCTCTTGGTTGCATGAACCCCTATTATGAAGTAGATTATTTTTTAAGGTTTGGTATTTTTCATTTACTAATAGACATATGTTATTTCTTAAACAATATTTGTGAAGGCATGTTGGTCTACAACTGAAGAGGTACACTTGTTACTACCTTGTGAGGTGGAACATTGGTTTCCCCCTATTGAGGTCACAAAATTTTTGATCTCAATTACATTGGTAAATTGAACTATGCTTGTTATTTTGGAATTTTAGTCATCACCTATTATGATGGAATAACATTCATCACATTTCATTAAGGTAAGGTACAGGTGGTCATTTGACTACTTAATCTTTTTGGTTGCATGTTTAATGAAGTAGCTAGTTAAGGATTAGAGGTAATTAATTATAAGTGGGAGTTAGAAGTTCCTGACCCCTGTGTTTATGAACCATTTTCAATGTTAACTAAAGGCACATTTTATTTTGGATTAGTTATTTGTACAGTTAAACCACTTTGGTCTGGATTGGATGACACTTGCATGTTATCCATGATGTTTGGCTCATTTGTCTACATAGACTCAATAGACACTTATTCGATAGTGGGGGAATTGAACGTGTCTCCAAATAAATTAATTTTCATGAATGGGTCTATACCCAAATTCTCTTGGCCTTTTAATTAAATTAATACCCTTGTTGAAGGAGCTAACTTGATGAGTGGAGCATTTGACAGGGTCATGTTATTGAAATTATGTGCTAAGTTCAAATAGGTCTAGTATGTTTTAGATCAGAGGTAAAAGCAGGTTTTGAAGGGGCCCCGAAACCCTTTAACATTAGAGGAGATATAAACCTTAAGCTCACCCAGGAAACAAAATAACCTGGCACAGGCTAAAGCAAAACCAGATTAGCCAGTAATCTGAAGACAGCAGACATAAGCTGGACAAACAAAAAAATAACATAATTATTTTTTTTTACAAGACCGAAGAATCATATCTAGAGGGGGGACCTTAGGCTTAGACTTCTTCCTTTTAATTGTTGTCCAACCATCCTCTACCTTAGCTGCCTCAGCAACCCAATCCTCAGAAGGCCATGATCCATGAAATCCAAGGGGTACCGATGCCTCTGCAGGATCCTTTTGAAAACCAGCGAACTCCTGGCTCCTATGGGAATCCTTCAAAACAGGTGGAGATACCACCACCTCCTCAGTAATCGGTTCTGAGAGATCACATAATCCAGTCTCCAAAATACCTTCAACAGGATCTTTCACCAGCGGAATCTCCCGATCCGTCGATTCAGAATGGATACTCTTTTCACTCTCATTCTCTGAATCAGTCATATCTTCCCCAGGTTGTTTAGCTGTATAATATTCATTAGTGGCTTCAGACCACCAAGAAGGTGATCTTCTGGATTTGAATTTCCTCGTAGTACACCGAGCTGCAACATGCCCTGTCAAGTGACATTTTCTGCATCGAAAAGGTAAACCTTCATAATCTAACATTTGCATCCAAGAACCCCTAGGGGAGTCCAGACAAATCACCTCAGGAAGGCCCTTAGAAACATCCACCTCTACCAATAGGTGTGCACAGGTCGAGTGGTAAAGCTTCTTAGATTCATCATTATCAGATAAAAACTCCCCTATAGCATTTCCTATGGTTTTAAAAACCGAATCATGCCATAGAAGTATTGGAAAATAAGGGAGCCGAACCCAGACACGAATTTTGTTGAAGGTTTCCGTGAGAGGATTGAAATCCTTGTGCCATCGTTTGGCCATAAGAGGGTATTTACCCTGCCAATAAAAATCACTGTAGGACAGAATAGTCCCCCTGTCCTTAGAGTTTTGGAACAAAGCTAAAAAAACCCTTTAACACAAGGGTATATTTCCACGTTTCCGTCAATCAGTGGCAACCAGAAGTTGGAGATCCAGCCATGTAGATTTGCAAGAGAGGGCCAGTAGCCATGAAATCAAAAAATAGCCCCACGCTCTAAAAAATGTTCTACCTGAATAAAGATTGATTCAACTGTTTCAGGATTGAGATTTACTCTAACAGGATTTAAAGCACTTACAGGTATGACGCTCGAACTCCCAGAAGAAGCATGATGATTTGCGTCATGGATTTCAGCTTCATAGGCAGCGACATCTGCATAAGTTCTTCCCTTTGAAACAGGGCACGAACCGAAAATAGGGGAACCTTTTGCTATATTCATTGCCGAAATAGAACCCCCATCCACAGAAGACTGGGCTATCAGGATCCTATCCGCATACACAGATGGAGATCCTCCCGTGGCAAAAGCCGCTTCCACACTAGCCGCCAGATTAACGGCGACCTGGTTCGGGATTTGGGGTCGCGCTCACTCATGCGCGCGCTCAACGTTCAAATTTTGCTGCATCGCGCTCAATTTTTTATAACTATGGTTTATAATTAAAATAGGTCTAGTATGTTGTCTGCATCTATATGAAATAGTATTCTATGAGTCCTTTTCTTGTGACAATCATATGTGGGTCTTGATATGGCATCGACACAAGATCTTGAGGATTGTTAGAAGAGGCCTATTCATTAGTTTGATTATAAGGCATGTTGTAAGGCACTACTTGGTAAATTTCCATGGGGGAAGAGCATGCTAAAAACTTAGCCCCTACCTTTGAAAATCTAATTAAAACCTCATCCATGTTTTTAAGTAAGTGATGATCAAACAAATAGGGATCATATATCAATAGCATCATAACATAGTATGATTATTGTTAAACTTGGTCTATAATCGATGGTACGTTAGCTAAGTATTAAGTTATTTGTTATTGGTCCTACTCTAATCATGAAGGCATGTTGACCAAATAGTGAACTAAAATATATTGGCTTTGTTCCCTTGATTGAGTGTTGTAAGGTGAATAGGTATCTGTCTTAAAAACTACATCATCACCATAAGGGTCTTGAACAAAGTCATCTTGCATGACAACATTACCATATCCCATATTGTACATGGATCCACTATGAGTATAGTGAGGCATCTTCAAATCAATGGTGAATGTTTCACAGTAAAGGGCCTAGAGTTATATAAACTCTTAAAAATAATTTTTGAAGGACAAATGGTTCAGACTAGGTCTAACTTGGTCAAAGGAATGGAGTTGTGTCTCCAAAAAGGTTTGTGTTAAAACTTGGAATAAAATAGTCTAACATCAAATGTCTAATGTTAAATGTTTTACACAAAAAGTTCAATTGGACGAAATAAAATTGGAAGGCTAAACTCTAGGTTTAAAGTGTTTCAAACAAGTCTAAGCTAAGAAAATAAAAGTTTATAGGTCTTTTGGCCAAATGCAGCACAATTGGTAATAGGCATGTACTAGGACTTTTGGAAAAGCCATAAAATCTAGACTTAAAAACAAGGTGAGAGATTTAATCTAAAAAATTTGATACACTTTGGCATAAACTAGGCATTCAAATTTAGACATCAACTTGGTTAATTATTATAAGGCATAAAACAAAAGGCACATGGAGATAGACTATTTCTCCCAAATCTAGTCACAAACAATAGTTTTCAAATTGGGTAAATAATTAACCTAAGCTGCATAACCCAAAAGAGAAAGATCGATGTCTAGGCCAAAATTACACAAGGCATAAATAGAAATCAATAAATGTTTGGATTTGAACTTGTCAAGGTTAATTAAAAACTCAATTTAGGAAAATTAGATCTCCTTAAACAAATAACAAGCTAGATAAAGATAAACATCATAATGTCACTAGGTAAAGATATAAAAAACATACGTGGATTGGTTTTGAATTGGAATTTTGGACATAAGGCAAACAAGTCTATGAAATAATTTGAGTAGCTTAATGATGGTATTGTACTCTAAAGATGTAATCAATGTTTATTTCAAGAATCCAAGGCAAAAAGGGTTTGAAATGAATTGGGTAGTGTAAAATTACCCATTTCAATCAAATGACACACACACAAAGATTTGTCAAATGATAAAGGCAAAGGCATGGTGTAAAATGGGTGGCATAATGCCTCCTCAAACAAAGGAGTGATGTATACACAAGACTCATTTTTGACATGGTAAAACAAACAAAATAGATATTTTAGACTTAAGACCATGCAAAAGAAAGGATAAAATGACACAAATAGCTAAGTGTAACGTCCTAAATCCTAAAATTGATAAGGTTGCGTAGTACTATAAAATTTTGTCAATATACTCCCTCTTGGGAGGATTTTAAGTGTAATCCAAAAAAAAAAGGTCATGAAAAGTAGGGTTTTTAGGCCCCCTCTTCTCCCAAAAGTCTATACTATGACATGGAACTTTAGGTTACTTACCTGCATCAATAGTAGATCTATGGCAAGTGGGATTGTTCTAATATATCAATTTTCATGCATTTCTGGAAGGTCCCAAGTGTGGTTAACATAAAATATATCACTCCATTTGGATATGCATCAATTGGATTATTTTGAAAAGGTTTTATCCTTTTCACAACCATTACATCCTTCACTTACTCAGTGTAGTGTGATGTCTGATTTGCCCCTACAGTCTGAGGTAGTATCTTACTAATAGAGCTTGTTTCAGTGTTCAAACAATAATTTTAGTAATTTGACCTCAATTTTTATACCCCACTATGAAGTGGGGTTGAAAAAATTTGGGCGCTAAATTATTAGGTCAGCACCTCCTATAGAACTTGTGAAGAGGTGGTGAACTCCTTCTCACAAGCCAAAATACATGAAAATAAAAGACAAGTGGAAAAACTTTAGGGTCACATTTGGATCACCCAAACCATATGAAATTAATGAGGGCCTTGATGATGTTATTTTCACATTTTTGGACTAAAGTGATTGAGGCAATGAATGAGCACTTTTGGTCACCCAAATTCACTAAAGGGGATGGGGGGAGAGCATACATGCATTAATCATTTTGCAAAAATAAACAACTTTGAAAGAACAAACATAAAATAAACACTCTTAAGAGTATGTATCTAAGTGAGTGTTTATTTTATTGCACCAAAGTGATATGTTTATGAAATTTTGGCCCCTTGGCCTTAGTTGAAAAACTTACAAAAAACTTTCACAAACAACTAATTATATAAAACAACTAAGTTCCTTTTAGGCACCAAACAAAATGTTCAAGACTTAACCACTTCCAAACTTTTACCTTCTTCCAGCTTAAGTCCTACAATTTTTAGAGGGTTTTTGCCTACTTACAAGCCCAAAAGTGAATGAGAAAACAAGATTTTGGATTTTTCTCTTGAATTTCTCTATTTTTCTATCCAAAAGATTGATGTCGATCTATGTAGGGATCGAGGTCGATTGATCACAAAGAGATTGACATCAATCGACATAGATCAATGTTAATTTATTGTAAAACAAAAAAAAATGTAATATGCATTTTATCAAAAAGATGGTTATCAATATGAGCATAAAGCCAATAAACAACACTAGATCATGTAATCAAATGATCAGTTAAACAACATTCAAGCTCTTAGTAATAAAACAAAAACTAGAAAACTCAAGAAAAAATTATTTAAACATGCTTCCACTATGCTCTATTCTGCACATGGAGGTTAACATCAATTTGGATAGGATCAATGTTGGTCAAATGGAATTGATGTCAGTCTCTATGTAATTTGTGTATCACTAAAAAATTAGAATACATGAAAAAAAAGGTAAAACTTGAATTTTTAAGATTGTCAAGCATTCATTAGAAAAACTAGCATTCATTAGAAAAACTAAGAGCTGCATATTAATCCCCTTGCATGTATGGGATGCTTAACATCCCACTGGACATACCATTTGTGATCATAGGAATCCAAGAAGGGAAGTTAGTATAGTGTTAGTTCAAGTAATAAAAACTCAAATAAAAACACACTTACACTCCTAGCCTAGCACTTGGGGGAGCTTAGTAACAAAAGACAAAAGAAAGCATAACCAAAACATAAAAGATATAAATCCTTTACCTTGCTTGGGAGCTCCAAATGATTTATTGAGTGTCTTATTCAGCTTGTGCATTAAGAAGTCTTTGGAAAATGAATCTTGTTGTCTCCTTTTCTCTTTGGCACCATTGGCTTTGATGTGGCTTGATGTTGCTTTAGCTCAATATTTTGGCATTATAACACTATTTGCAATAAAATATCTTATATCTCTCTCCAAATTTTCATTATAAATTTGGTTCATGAGATCTTGAAAATGAAGAGGTGTGGCATTATATTCATCGTCTAAGGATTTAACTCTCACCCAAGGTGAATCAATGTTGAGTTAAGGCTTAGAATGGGTTCAAAATAAACTTAAGTGAGTCAAATCTAACCCTAGTAGACTTAATGGTTGTCAAGTAATTATGATTTTAAATTATTAGGCCTGGCTCTCGAAAATAGATATTTTAGGATATTTTCAAATAGCTTGAAAACTCATAAAGGAAATGATGAAAGGCTAGAATATTTTGAATATTTGAATTTTCTTTTTTAGATTTTCATTAATTTCAAATGGATAATTCAGTTAGGCCTTTAATTTGGTTTAGCTTGTTAATTGATTTAGATTAGCCTTTTAGCATTTCTAAGATTCAATTTAAGTGTGCAAGTTCCCCACTTAATAGGTCCATGGGCCAAATTGACTATTGTAATTCCACAAGGTGATTAGGGATGAATCTATGAGAGGTTATTATTGCATATAATAGGATACACCAAATAGGGATGCCTCAACATGATTTTAAGCTTTGATAAATGATGCATAATTAAATTTGAGATGTTTAGTGATTCTTAAGCTTAATTTATAATGGTTGGTAGGAATCAATTTGAAGTCTGGTCGAAATCTAGTTGTGGCTAGTTTTAGGTGTCTACAACAAGTACTAAAATCAAAGACACCCCTCAGTGGTGATTCCACTAATTAATTTGGTAAGGGTGCTCTCTTCACTATCCCCCTAGGCCCTTCTTATCTATTATATTTACCGATTGATTTTACCATGATTTTTCTAGTTGTGTCCACTTTCATTCCTATGAAATCACACTTTGTTGGTCTTTTTTTCATTTCCCCCACCTCTACTCTTCCAATTTCCACTTCTACTTATTCAATTATTGCCCTATAGTCTTCATTCCTTAAGTATTTTTCCCTTCAACCATTGTTCTTTCCATACCATTCACCTTTGCTACCACTCTTGCAGTCTCCACCTCTACTACCACTTCCACTAACCAACCCATCACTCAAATGGCTACCTCCTCTATCCAACTAGGTTCACCACTTCTTTCTTCAAAACTAGTTCAGACCACAATAATAGTAACAACTAAAAGGGCCCCAAAAAATAAACCAGCCTATGTTGTGCACCCCATGCCACAATTTGAGAACATAGACTTGTCTAAAATAATTTGGCCCTCAATACCCAAACCCTCCACTAAGCCTAAAATTGAGCATGAGGAGCATGCACAAATAAAATCTCAACCATTAGATGCTTCAAAGCTCACTCTTCCATACTGGGCCAAGGAGTTAGGAGCCTCAGCTTCTAAGAGGCCCAATCTAAAGATCACCTAGCTTCTCACTGTAAGCTCACTTTTTGACAAAGTCACAACCTCGATACAGAGATTCAGGAAAAGAAATATTGACGATAGTGGTGGTAGAGGGCTAATTTTGGAGGAAAGAGAAGAAATTTACTCTTTTTCATTAGTCTTTTTCAAAGAGGCAAGATGGGAAGAAGGGTTAGTCCACATACATTGAGGACCTCAATTCCTATATAGAGACCCATACCAAAGTAGTATTGGCCATCTATGAGGGAATGAAGTTGGCTAGAAAAGAACTAGAAGAAGAGTTGGAAACTCTCAAAGAGTATCCAGTTGGTGATATGAGATCCCTCTAATATAGAGAAAGATGTAAAACATGTGGCACTTAGGTTGTATGAAATTTTGGATACAGTTCATTTTTTTAGAGTTTAATTGGCTTTGCATGTAAATTTAATATCAAAATTGTTTAATCTTCTTAGAGAAAATGAAAATATATAGAATTTTTGGTTATTATACACCCGTAATAAGGCATTCAACCACCTAGATCTGATGAACCATTTAGAGGTAGTTAATTCATTAAATTTAGTTGTCATCATAACTTAGGAGGCCTAGGATTGGGTATCTACTTCCGAAACTTTGGTGAATAAGCTTGTAGAATAGGAAAAGCAAGCAACACAATTTTTGGGTGAACTTGAATTAATAGGAGTTTAAGATAACATGGGGAAGTTGGTAGATCAAACCATTTTTGATCATATGAATCAACAAGTTTTAGATGATTTTAAATAAAGTTTACAAGGACTAAGCCTAGAGGACATTGAGGTAAAGCTAAGTAAATCAAGGAAGAAGGCAACAAAAGTATAAGTTTTGTAGGTTAGCTTCCAAGCCACCAATACAAATAATTCAAGGCTAATGAAATAAACAAGTAGGGTAACCAAACCTCATCTTATTGATATGAACTTAATTCATGCACAACATGCTAAGGCATACAAATATTATCAATATTTAGACACAAATAATAAAGTTATGTCAGTTTCACCTACCATTTTTGCTCCTGAAACCCCACCTATAGTGCTAGTTATAACATTATCATCAACTTTAGTCCCTTACATCTCAACAACTACATCAACATTGCCTCATATTTTAGCTCCAACTATAACTCTAGTCAAATTAATGATTACATCACCAAGTACATCTCTAGTCACCATATCTATAATAATAAGCACAACTATAATCCAACAACAGCTTTAAAAATTGTTAAGCAAGAGTTGATTTAACCTAAGTCAAAGGCTATTTTTGTACAATTTTGTATGGAATGATTACAAATGAGTAGTTAATTTTTGTTACATCCATATTGTAATTAAATAAATTATTTTTTTTAGCATGCATATGTTGCATGTATGGGTTATCTATAAGTTATAACTCACAACTAAGACTTATGATCTAGTCATTCAGGATGTAATGAAAGTTTTCTATACTTGGAGGATGAGGTGACCCCTTCCCCAAGTTCTTTATATAAAATTAGAACCATCCTTTCAAAGGTTCAAAGTTTTGAATCAATATACAAGAAGAGATCAAGAGATTGAATTTTATGCAATTGTGTTTGTTCTTTATTCTTCTTTCTTTGTGTTAATGAAGTTTTAAGTTTTTTTGTCTATATTAATTCAATAATTATGAAGTGTTATAATGTTATAGATGAATATGATTGTTTCAATCAATGAATATTGATCTTAAATATGCAATAAAAATAAAGGATTAGTATATTTCACTGGTTTAAGAAGTTAGTATAAGTTGAATTGATAATCCAAGGTGTGTAGAGGTATCTCTTTTGGTATACTCTTCTAGGCATGAGGCATAACTACCCTTGGCAACTTTTTGGTTTGAACTATAATCTCTCAAAAAAGGGTGTGCAGCAACATCCCTATAAAGAGAAACCCTCAACTGAGATCATTGAGTATCCTATATTGTTTATCCCAAACTACTAGTCATGCTTGTTCATGAGTGTACAATAGTTGTAAATGATAAACACTAGTCTTGGAGATATTTGTCCACCAAAGGAACATTCTTATAAGTCACCTTTTATGAACATAAAACCTTCTTTTTTTCCTTACCTTTCTTTCCCCTTTTAAATTTCTTTGAAATCTACCCACTTTAGAATAATTCTCTACCCATCCAACTCACCTAGTGATTAATTTCTATTAGTTTCCATGCATCCATACACAAAACCTGGTTGAATACCCACAAGTTCAACATAGTATTCCATCAACTGGTTGTTCCAATCTTATACCTACAACTCATGCCCCAGAGTGGAACCTTATTCCATAGAGATCCAAAAATATTAGAGGCTACCTTGTTTAACCTTCTGTGGTGTGCATAAAACCCATATCAATAGTACCATTACATAAAACATTTCCTTTTTACTATGTACACTAGCAAGACCATAAAAGGATATTAGTGTATAATGTATGACAATTTAACTATTTAAATTATAATGAGCAAGACACTAAAATTATGCAAGCTCATCAAAACCATTACATGCAGAGATTAATGTAAAATATGACATAATCAACAAAATATTGAAATAAACATAACCAAATAGTATTAAGATTATACTATGGTGTGTTTAGGGTTTTAGTCTCATTCTCTCATCTGCCAACATCTTCATCTATTCCATCCTCTCTAATGATACCATCCGTCAATCATAGTCTAGAAAGTGAACTCCATCCTGCATCCACCTCAGTATAATAAATAGTAATTAGACCATATCATGAAATAATCCATAATAAATTGTTATAACTAAACAAACCAAATTATCATGATCATAATGTACCATAACAAAATATGAACAACTAAAAAACAATTTAATGATCATGATGATAAGTATTATATAACTATCACAAATCAACATTTTATAAATCCAGCTACCTGACACAATAATTTAACCAATTATTAACCATAAAATATATAAATTAATAGATTAGAGAGTCTAGAGGACAATTGGGATGTAATAGTTGTAGAAACTAGATATAAATTATATATCAACTAAGTCTTGTATAATTGGCAAGTCATTATCATGGTTATACCCTTCAATTCCTAAGACCTTCCCATTGTTGAAAGGCTTGCATCTGCTATCTCTTGTGCCTATTACTTATCTCTTAGTCCAACCAAATGTTATTATGATTACTAGGCCTTTTATACTACTCAAAATGTTATAAACCTACATACTATCATCCTTGAGAATTTTTAGACATGTACCTATTTTATAGCTTCCTAAACACTTGTATCATATATAGATGCCTATGTTAACGTAAGTGTCTTGTGCCAAACTAAATTTAAGTGTCCTAAAGTCATCAAAGTGCTTTAATATGAGATATTTCTTGAAAGGATTGGTATATATGCATGATCAATCATCATTCATTCCTGACCTGACAAAGACCTAGCAACTCACAAGGTAACTTAAAAAAAGTACTGAATCAAGCACTCAAGTGATCAAAGCTTCCCTATTCTTTTCTATTTCAATATCAATCATTGGGACAACCTATTTATAGGTATAAAGTACTAAAAGAGAATTCCATGATCCATATTTTCCAAGTTACAAGTTAGGTCACTCTATGTACTTTTTTATCACACATTGCATCCTTATGCACATATAAGCCAACATATACAATAGAACTACATAATTTTAATGCCCTCTTTAGAGTATTGGCTATGTATATAGTGTTTATTGATAGAGGGGTCCTTAGGGAAGTTTAACACTATGTGCTCACAAACCCATTTTTCCCACATTCACTCCAAGGATGAAGAAGCTAAGATTATATCATTTGATATATAATGATAACTTGTGTGCATGATCTGAACACACCATATAAAAGGTGACAAAAAATCCAAAATATTTTAGGTAGTCACATCTAGATCCAGTCAATATTCTATACTAGACACCTGCATCTAAATTAGACACCAACATCGACATAATTGTCTTGATCTGACACAAGCATCCAGGGCCATAAAGTGAAAATTTATAGAATATGATGATTACTCCAAGATATAGATATAATCTATTTATATCCTATTCCATATATGATCTGCATATGCATAGTAAACTAGTTTAGTACTTGTTTTTCTATTTATTTCACTATCAATCAATAACAGTAGCTTTTATTTTTGGCATATCTCAATAATATAAGTTTAGGATAGTATTTATCTAATTTTGTAATTAATTGGCCTTAACAAAGATTTGTTTATCACCCTTATGTTTATTCATTTATATATTATTAACCCTATACTATAGTGACCCATCTCAATTGAGGGTTAAAATTTTTGGTAAACCTGACCCTTGTAAATGCAAAATCTCCTAGGGTGATGCAGTTCCCTAGGGTCACCTATTTTATTTTTGATTTATTTCTTCCCTTATTTTTCAAAAGATAAAATAAAGGATTTTACCATGGCAAAATTGACCCAATCAAAGGACTCTCTTCAATAAGAATAAATATCCATTCTTCAAGATATAACCATTGAAAACCAAAAGTATCAAACAATTTCAAATGAACACAAATGGACATATGTGATGCCTTAGATCACAAAGTGCATTCAAGTTGTTCCTAATTGCTACCATCCCTAACTCATTATGCACCCACAAATTATGTGGGATTCTTCAATCCATGCTCTTATCCACCAACCAAGTAGGCCATCCAATAATGTTCTTCATGCACTTTTACCTTCTATAACCAAATTGGCTCCACATGAGAAAAATGTACCTTCATTCGATCATGCTAACTTTCACCAAATCTATAATGATATCATGGCTAATTTACAAACTAGTTATAACAAAAAAATTATTACAAGCACATTGATCTAAATTTCTATCATTCCAACATTTCAAAATAATATCCCTCTCAGTGAGGGTGATGATTCTATTTTTCCTTCATTTGATATTGATATTTTTTGAAAGGTAATTAAATGTATCATGGACTCTTTGCCAAATAACATTAAACCACCACAAATAAGTATGCATTAAAAAATTAAAGTGTAAAAATCCCCCAATGTTCTAAAAGTAACCCCTTTACCAAAGACACCTCAAAGTCTAATTGATATATCATTATAAAATGTGGATGAATTATAAAAGGCTACACCAAAAGTTCAAAAATTTCAAGATCCAACACCATTACCAACATATCCTAAATTTATTAATGTCGAGATTGAACTTGTTATTCATGAGGATAATAATACCAATATGCCTAAATTTAAATGAGCTAGTGGATTAGAACCAATGTTAACACCTTTTCCAAACACCACCATTCCTAGTGATTATATCATGTCCATGATGAATACTATTGGAGATATTCAAATACAAGTTTATATACTTAAAATTCAAATGGCCCTCCATAATGTCAATGCAAATATTACCTCATTTCATAATTAATTGATTACATAATGTATACTTGACTATCTGTATTTGCAAGGTTTTAAACTACAACAATAACAACTTTTTTATTGTCATAAATATCCCTTTGATCACATGATAAAATATGTACATAATCTTGGTCAATGGGATAAAGATGACAAACTATTTCTAAAATCCTTTCACATGAGTATCATTGATGAAGCTCATAATTGGTTTAAGATCTTACCTACAGATTCACTAACTACTTTTGCACAATTACAACATGTTTTATTTTTGGATTTCAAAATACATAAGGTGCCTAGGCTTACATTATAACTTTTTCACAATTTTAAACAACATGATGATGAATCCCTTCAAGATTATGTTATTTGATTAACAAGTATAGCATATGCCTTAGCATTTATACCCTTATATTTTTAATTACATTTCATCTTTAGTCAAAGTCTTCTCTCCCCATTAAGGGAAAGAGCATTACGTAAATAATATGATTCATTTACCTACTTATACTCTAATGTTCATAGATATGTGTCATTCATATTCATTCATTTAGACAAGATTAACATATCTCCTTGCAAACACAAAAAAATTATTTCAAATATATAGGAGGGAGATAAGGTATCAATTGAACATTATGAGCAAATGTGTGGTGTTCCTCACATTTATATGGGAGCTTTGCAATCATTGCTAAATATGGGACTAATACAAGATACACACCCAAAAAAAACTACTCTAGTTACATAAATAAAATAACATCCATGCCAACATAATTAAATGATCACATTATTCATGGGTGGTGCTTAATTTTGGCATAATCATGTTGATCTTACACAAACAAAAACCACTTGCAATGTTATATGGTTGAAATAAATGGTTGAAATAATTTAACTTTGATTTAAAAGACCTACAACATAAAATAGGTTGTAAATATTCCTTTGTAAACATAATAATACCAATTTCTTGTGGTCCTAAAGTGATTCAAACAAGGGTTTGGGTTATGCAACAAAAACCTCAATATGCATTCACAATAGGAGCGCTTTGGTTATACCATATGGAAGCAAAAATTGACCAAAATCGGCAAGATATCTCCTTTTCTCATGAGGAAAAATTGATCCATATTCCACATGATGGAAATATCCCTTATACTTCACAATTAAATCATGAATAAGAAGAGGCAATGCACCATTTCTACCTATCCAACCATGATACAAACAATTAAAATGATCCAACCTAAGGTTGAACACATACAATATTCTAAAAATACCAAAAATATTTTTAGCATTTACATGCTCTATTACCTTCATGGAATTTATGTTTTTAGTTCCATGTTGGTAGGTAACATATCATCTATTTATATATACACGTGTTTTAAACATCTTTTGAGTGTGATATAGGCGTACCCATGCACATGATCTATACACTTTCAGATGTTGGGACTTCCATTTACTCATGCTAAATGGACAATGGGGGGATCCAATTCTTTTATCATGATACACCTAGGTTATATCACTCTATGGTCATTTTCCATTATCATGTTTGATATTATATACTTACACATGCCTTTATCCATGCTTATATCTTTCAAAATCTACTTGATATGCTATGTACTTAACATTTTTTGTTAACACATATATCCATGGATTAGTATGATATGTTGATGGTGGTTGATTATGTTCCATGTCTTCCTTTTATGCACTTCCTTAAGTATCTTCCCTTTTTTCTATTGTCTTAAATTGTCTTGCTTGTTTGAGCATTTAAATATGTTCCATTTATTATGGCCCTTGTGCCTTTGTTTGCATACTTTGACATTTGAACATGTCATTACTTATTATATGGACATTTGAGTATGTCATTACTTGTATTGTGGACATTTGGATAATTTATGTCTCTTCAATTATTTGGCATTTAAACATGCCCCTTGTTTGAGATCTCCTTGGACCATTATCTTTTGATTTAATTTTTAATACTATTATGTGTGTGATTGATTACTTTTTGAGCTTGTACAATTACTATCTAGACATTCCCATGATTCAAATCATTCATATTAAGATTTTGATGTGATCAAATACTATGTACATCATTGATATATCTACCTAGACATGCTACTCCTCTATGCTACATGATCCATAAATAGATTATATAGTTATCTTATACTTTTGAGGTAATGTAAATGCTAGTTTCTATTTCCCCTCGCCTAAAAATTAGGGTCATATTAGTGGGAGCATGTCATAAAGGCATGAATTTCACACCTTCACAGTTTCATATTTTAGTGGGGGCATGCAAAAAAGGCATGACCTCCACACTTATTTAGTACTCAATATTTTTAAATTACTATGGGGGAATGTTATGGAAACATGTTATCCAGAATCATACTAGTTCTCAGTTTTAGATTTCAATGGGGGAATGTATTAGGAACATGTTTTCCACACTTGCAAAATTTTGAATTGGCTAAATTGCATAGTTATATGTTTCAAATACACATTTGTGGTAGGATTCTATACACTGGTATCATTAATATACCCAAATTTTAGCTTGAGAAATATATGAGGTACATATGCCATGTAAAATATCACTTTAAATTTCAAAATCAAATCAGCTTTCATATTTCAAATTCTTTTATATACTTTAACATACACCAAGATGGACTTTTACAGACTATTATTGAGCCAATATATTGTAGTAGTTGGTTCTTTTTTGGCAAGGTTGAGGTGATTACATCACTCAATCTTATCAAGTTTATAAGGTGGAGTGATTAAATCATCCACCCTCACCAAATTTATAGTTTTATTTGACTTGGATCACTCACACTCACTAGGTTATAAGTATGATTGGGTTACATGGTTGAGTTAATCTCAACTACCAGGCAGAAACTCACCTTATCTCTAAGGTTGGAGGCAAGTTGTCCTTCAATATTTATATATATGAACTTGTAGTTTTTTAAATTATCCTAATCCCATCTCTAATAATTCATATTGAAGCATCTTTTCAAACCAAATTATCAAAATTCAAGATGGTTACATCAATACACATGTGTACTCCTAACCTTGCTCTCTTTACTTTCAAGCATTTAAAATTCTTTCAATTCTAGATTATATGCACTGATTATATATTGTAACATACTCTTGGTTGTAGGTCAATCACCAATAAAGCATTCAAGTTGGACTCACATAAAAGAAAAGTGTGTTATACACATCCAAGTACACATTTATTTTCCTTTAAACTAGCAATTTCATTACTAGATTAAAGGGGGGTGGGAGTGTAGACAAAAAATTTGAATTATATAGAACTTCAGTCTTGTACAATTAACAAGTACTTCTTATGGTTTTACCCTTCAATTTCTAAGACCTTACCACTACCAAAAGGATCACATCCACTATCTCTTATGCCTATTACTTATCTCTTAGTATGACCATATGTTATTATGATGACCATGCCTTCTATATTACTCAAAATGCTATAAAATTGCTTATTATCATCCTTTACAAGTTTTGGACCTCTACATTTTTTCATCTTCCCATACACTTGCATCCTATCCAAAAACCTACATCGACATAAGTGTCTTATGCCAAACTAAGTGTGAGCACCCTAAAGTCATCAAATTTTCAATTTTAACATGGCATTATGGTTTATTTAAGTACTTTAATGTGATATTTTTCCAACAAGGATTGGTATATATGCATGATCAATCCTCATTCATTCCTCACCTAGTAAAGATCTAGCAACTCAAAAAGGAACTTACCAAATGCACTCAATCAAGCATTCAAGTGAGTAAATCTTCCCTACTCTTTTCTATTTCAATATAATTCATAGCAAAAAACTATATACAATTCTTAATTATTGAAGGAACATTCCATTATCCATATTTTCCAAGTTAAAAACTAGGTTACTCTATGTACTTACTTATCACACATTACATCTGTATGCACATACAAGCCACCACATAGGGGAGAACTACATAAGTCAAAGGCCTTATTAATATTATTGGATATGTAGGTAGTGACCATTGATAGAGGGATCCTTGGAAAAACTCAACATTGTGTGCCCACTAACCCATTTTTCCCACAATCACTCCAAGGGTGAAGAATGTAGGGTTTTATCATTTGACAAAAGGCAACAACCTATGCACATGATTTGAACACACTAGAGAAATTATGATATAAAACTTAGAAGGATCTAGATGGTTGCATCTAAATCCATTTAGTGTTCTAATTTAGACACATACGTCCAACTCAAACACCAACATTGACTCAACTTTTTGGATCTAATGCAAGCATCTTAGGCCATAGAGTGCAAATTTTAGGAATCTGATGACTGTTCCAAAATATAAATCTAGTCTACTTCCATATTATTTCATATCATATATGCATGAAAATAGTATACTAGCTAAGTAATCATGTTTCCCATTTATTTAAATATCAATCAATATTTTTATTTTCTATTTTTGTCATATCTCAATATTATAAATTTAGGATATTATTTACTTGAGTTTGTAATTAATTGGCCTGCTATAAATTTATTTATCACCCTTGTGTTTATTCATTTATATATTATTAACCCTATACTATATTGACCCATCTCAATTTAGGGTTAAATACTTGTACCAAGATAGGTGAATCATAAGTCCTTAAAGTCATGATTACACCTCATTCTATGTGATTCTCTATATACTTCACATAGTTTATATGTAGTTCCTCCTCTCTGATGATGCTCTCCCTTAAACCAAGGAGGATATACCTAGGTGTCAAAAAAATGAATAAAAATTAGTTATCTAGGTCATGATATCAAAATAACATGATATAAAGTAATAAAATCATGATAAATAACAATTATTCCACAGAACTTTATAACATCTATCTTATTGAGTTAATTGCCTTACTCTTATCACATCAACATAGAAACATGATAACAATAATTTAATGAATTGAAATCATATAAATCAAATAAATTAGTCATTGATAACACTACTTGCACAAAAACTAATCTTTTACATTATTAATTATGTTATGTAACACTAATCATAGACAAGTGCCTTCAAAGTATGACACATGAGAATGAGATATGATAATACCATTAAAAAATAAAATAAATCTTCCAAGGATGCTTCATATTTTAACCTTTTAGGGTTTAGCTTATGTAAATCCTATGTTTGATTAAATGGATGAATAGACTAAATTAGGGAAATAATAGGCATAAAATAGCCATTGATTTTTTACAAAATTGACTAGATTTAGACTTTCTAAAAATAGTAATAAATAGTGAAAATAAAGACTTATCTGTAAAACACTTGATACAAACAATCTAAGTGTTATAAACTAATATAGAAGTGGATCTGAGTGTCATCAATTATATCCCTATATCATAACCCCTCCTCGATATTAGTTCCACATTTGGATAGTAGCACCATGTGGCTCTAGTGTCTTGATATTGGCACTAATGTCCTCTATGCAAGATTATCCTAAAATTTTGAGTGCACATGTGTCTGGGTTTCTAGGGTCTACTCCTATGTACATAAATTTTAAAACTATGTATTATGTTTGTAATGACTAATTTATGATGTAAACTCTAATCCTCGTTACAAGTAGGGTATGAGCTGAAAAGTGTGATCATTAGTAGGATAGGTTGGACATCCTCAACAACCTATTATGAAGAGAGTTGCCTACATACCAATACTCTGAGGAGGGATCAAGCCCAATGTAGTTCTCCCCACCTAAGTGTTGATGCAAGTGTAAGTGATATTAATATGATAGTGGCATTGAGTGTTTTGAGTGTGCTTGAGATTGGAAATATAGAAAATATGAGCTTAGGGTTGTTATAGATGGTAGTATGCATAAGTAAGGCAAAATAAGGATTGATAAACTTTATTTTTATCAAAGTGTTTCATATTTGAATAAGTATTTGCATCTAATTTCCATCTAGTGTATATAGGGTTAAAAGTCATGTATTTATAGTATTATGTTGCTTGTTTAGATAACAAAATATGTCTAGACTGACCTTAGGAGTTTTTACTTTAAAAAATATAGTCGTTCAGGAAAGTTAGGGTAAAGGACATATGTGCCATTTTGGGGACACTAGCACCACATGGCTCTAGTTTCCTTAATGTGGTACTAATGTCTAGCTAACAAAACACTAGGCATGAAGGGTCAAGATCAAGAAATGAGGGTTTGGGACTACATTTCAGCTGACTAGGGATGCCTATGGCCCACATAAAGGCTGCATGATTGTGATGATAATATCTAGGATAGGTCTAGGGATAATCAAGGGATAGGAAGTCTTAAGTAGCACTTTTAGCACTTAAATTCCACTTTTAAGTGATTATATTTTCCCCCCCTTTTTTATATAAATGTAGCAAAGTAAAATGACTATTATAAAGGAAAAATAAGTGTACCTAAACTTACCTAGGAAGTGAGTCTTGTGAAGCTAAGTCTGAGTATGAGAAGATGAGTCTAAGTATGTGAAGCATGAACCAATACATGACCTGTACGTGAAAACATGCATAAATCATTCCTTAAGATATATCAAAAGTAAAAGACTATGTTAAGTAAAGAAGTAAAACTAAGTAAAGAGATGGGAAAGATAAAAGGAATGAATACACTTATTAAGGTACATGAACCAATGCATGAATCTGGTGACAATCTATGTGCATAAATGTATATAGTGATCAATTATTGAATAGCTCGGACTGAGTTGATAGCTTTTTCAATCCTCATGTGTGGGTGGCTCAAGAACTCAATCCAATTTTGAATCCATCATTACCCAAACTTGTTAGGTGTATCATGACCTATGACTTGGATTGGACTAATAGTGTGTCCAACCCTCTCATGTGGGTGGCTCAATAACTCAAGTAGGTCATAAATCCATAGTTTCCCACCCATGTATAGTAGATGCATCTAAAACTAAACTATGTGAAGTACTAAAATGTCTAACTGAGTATAATTAATTATGTATGTTAGCTTTGCAGCCACTCAAGTAAATTAGACCACTCTAGACCACTCAGAAATGCTAACCATTAAAAATTGAGTAAGGCATGAAAGTGGTGGTAACCTAGAATATAATGTCAAGTGTATACAACATAGAGAATGACATGGAATTTGTCATTCCATTTGATCAATCGATGTGTAACTAAACATATAGAAATAATGTGTCATGCACATGCCCCTAATATGGTATTTGAGTATATTGATCCTAAACTGAGTTGTAATAATTATATCTGAGTATCTGAACTAAATATGGGGGAAAATGGTCATGTCACACATGATTCCCCAATCTAAGAAAATTAATATGGAGCTGAACTAATGTGAATCTGAGAAAAAAATTAGTACAACTGGTAAACCTATAACTATATCTTTTCAAACTTGTATTATACCTAGTGTATAATTCTAACCAATTTGAGTTGTTCTAAAATTGAGGCTACTAGATAGTAGCACCATATCTTGGATAATAATACCATGTAGTGCTAGTTTCCCCATTTTGGTACTGATGTCCTTCTAGTCTAGATTTTGTGTCACTATACTACTTTTTGAGTCACTATTTTTCTACTATGTTTATGTGTGTCTGATTTTTTGTAACTGAGCTTGTGTCCTAAAAAATGTACTATGAATGCAATATAGGAGCCTGATTTCTATGACAAACCCCTATGAATGCCCCCTCTTTTGAGGGGATTTGTTGACCTTATGTAAGATCTATCCTCAAAATAAAAATCTCTACAAAATGTGTGTTAGCTAGAGCATATATGATAACTGCATGATAATCCAATATAATGTGCATACATAACATCATAATGTAATAAAATCTAAGTATAAGTATGTAATGTAAGATGTATGTCATGTATATCATTGAAAAAAGGTGTCAAGATAGATGTAATCAATGTATGTAACAACAAATCTGAGAAGAACTGAGTAGCTACCTAAGGGGATGGGGCATGATGTCTAACACAACACCCAAATAATAAGGGTAGATGCATGATGTCCCTCATGGCATAAAAAATGGTGTGTGTAACAAGTAAAGACAAGAGTCATGACCATGGTGCATATAATAAATCATACATATAAAACACATGAGGCATTTAAAATAGGCTAAGGGGATATAATATAAGGGACATGGACACATGAAATTAAATTTGAGAAAATAAGACATATAAGGACATGTTCAGATGCCACATATAGAAGTAAAAAACAAGTTAGACTAGAGCCACATATAATGACATGCTCAAATGTCCACATTCACAATCAATAAAGCACACACAAGGGACATGGGCACATGTCCAAGGCATACATATTATGAATATAAGTGACATAGAGCCAAAGAGAAATGGCATATTCAAATTCCCTCAAATATAGTAAGCATAAAAATACAATTAAGACTAAACTAGAAAATATAGAAATGAAAGCATACATAAATATGTAGTAAAAATCTATGTAAAAGCTAGGATGTACATATGTTAAGTCTAAAGTAGTAATAGCTAGAAAAAATTTTGAGTATGATTAGAAATGATCAATATAAAGATATAACAATGACAAATTTGGTGTGTATAGAATGTAAGGATAGCACCTAATGATCAAAACTATGTAGAAGATGCCCCCAAGTGGGTGAATGTGTCAAGTGAAGAACCATGGATCAGTGTATATGGCCCTTGTGGGTAGATAATAGTAATTCTAGATTAATGTAGTGTATATGAGTCCTATAAGCAATATCCAAGCACTAGATAAGAACAAGTGAAGCATGTGGTATGATAAAACTAACTATACTAAGATAGATAACATATGTAGTGTTTGGAAAATATAAGAAGTGTAAACATAGCAATGCATATAATCTATAAATTTTGTGTCTTCTGAGGAATTAATTTAATGTTTTTATGTTTTTTGACATGTTATATTATTTTTGTCTTTTCTGGAAACAAACTATGTACAAGGAACATGGAAATGAACTATGTCCAAGGAGCAAAAGAGAGGGAAAGTATGTACAAGAAAAGAGAAACAATAATAATAGATGAGTCTCATGGGAGACTCACTATCACTATGGCCTATTTAAAAAATAAGAATAGTAATCTATCATGCAATGTGATTGTTATGTTAAAGTTGAATGTTGTTGCAATAAGAATCTAAGTATTGTTCATCATCAAAATCATAATAACTTGGGATGCTAGGGAAAATTGCCTCATACTATGGATTTGACCTTTATGAATTATGTTTTGACATATTGATTGTGATTTTTCCATTTGAAACTATGTTGGTTGTAGGCATATGGTTCTTTGAAAGCTATTCTGCTAGAAGGCCTCTTTTGAGAATGCTTGTTGTCTTAGCATGATTTTGACCTTACAACTTAATTTATTGCTCTTTTTGTAACATTTCTTGTGTATCTAGATATTTTGTCTTGATAAATTATATATGTGACTAAGTTGCCTTAGGATGTTCAATAAATCCCAAACCTTATTCACCAACATTATCAACTGCTAGAATAGGAGAAGTGATGCCTTGGGCTTGCTTGCCCAAACCTTGACCATGATAATCAAATTGTTGTAAATATTTATGATTAAAATCATACCATTCTAAAATTTTAGACTCATTTTAGAGAGGTAGATGTGCATCTTTTACTTGCTTTAGTTGTGCTCATTGTATTGTTTATTACTCTGATTGTGCTTTATGAATCTTTTATTGATTTGATTTATGCTTTAGTAGCCATTTTTGCACTATTTATGAATTTGACCCTTTTTCAATTTATATATGTGCCATTATATATTATTTAAATGATGTGTCACTGTGTGAGTCATTTTTATCCATTATCTATTGTATTTTCCTTTTCAATGCTAAACATGAATGTGTGTGATGACCATGCAATCTATGGTATGCACAATATTATCTAGAACTCCTTATGGGATGTAGAGGTGGTGTTGTGATCAACTTATCTTTAATAAGTTCCCGTAGTACCTCCCTTGAACTCTTATTTGATCTTTGAATTATTTTTAATTACTAGTTGTATATGTACTTTGTTGTGATTTCGTGTTTTGATATGTAACATTATTTGCCACATATTGACTAGGTGAATATGCATATACATGATTTACACTATTTTGACTTGGACCCCTTTGTCTTTTAAATTTATTTTCCAATGTTTTAATCTTTTTCATGTAATATTTGATTCTGATTGTGTAATCCTTCAATTATATTTCTCATACTAATAATTTGATCACACAGAGTCTCACAAGTGTAAACCCTAGTTGTTTATGATTGAACATGTAGGCACACACTATGTAGGGAAGGTGTGAATATGATGAGTATGGGTATTATTGACATTGGTATAAGTTATTTCATCTCATGGAGGGGTGATAGCATAGACCTAGTTAGAGGGAAAGTAACTATCACCCGTATGGAGATGAGGAGGAAAAGGAGATTCTTTCTTGTGTATAAGATATGACATTGAAACCTAAAACATAGTTTTTATATTATGTATTAAATCCTCTATGTGTGAAAGGTTTTGCCTATTAATGGAATTACACATAAAATAAATATAACCTTTTATGAAATATGACATATATTTTAATTTATATAAGGCATCATCTATACATGTGTTTATGTCTTTTCTAAGTTCATGTTGAATTAAAGGGAACAAACATGAAAATGAAAGTATTAGAATTTTCAATAAAAAATGATTAATTTATTCTATCACTATGATCATGATGACATGAAATAAAAATCATAAAATATATGGATCTAAAATCTGAGTTCTATAAATGTAAACCCTAGGTTTATCTAGGGTTAGTGTTTGAGCAATGTTCGAAGTAAGTTGGGTTCACCAAATATTTTATCCTTTTAGGGTTTAGCTTATGTAAATCCTATGTTTGATTCAAGGTTTGAGTAGACTAAAATAAGGAAATAATATGCATAAAATATCCACTGATTTGTTATAGAATTCACTAGATTTTTACTTTCTTAATATAGTAATAAATAGTGCAAATAAAGACTTATTTGAAAAACACTTGATATAGATGATACAAGTGCTAGAAACTGAGATGGAAGTAGGTCTGAGTGTCATCAAATGGATACCTATGTCATAACCCCTCCCTGATAATAACTCCACATTTGGATAGTAGCACCATGTGGCTCTAGTGTTCTGATATTAGTGTTAATGTCCTTTATCCAAGACTATCTCAAACTTTTGAGTGCACCTATGTCTGGGTTTCTAGCGATGTTCTTATGCACACGAATTATAAAACTCCATATTATGCCTATAATGACTAATTTATGATGGAAACCCTATTCCTACTTACAACTAGGGTATGATCTAAAAAGTGTGTTCATTAGTAAGATAGGTTGGACATCCTCAACACCCCACTTTGAAGATATTTTCTTACATACCAATCCTTCAAGGATGGATCAATCCTAATGTAGTTCTCCCCACCTAAGTGATGGTGCAAGTGAAAGTGATGCTAGTATGATAGTGTCCTTGAGTGCCTTGAGTGTGCTTGAGATTGGAAATATAGAAAATCTGAGCTTAGGGTTGATGTAGATTGTAGTATGTAGAAGTATGACAGAATAGGGATTGATAACCTTAATTTTGATAAATTTGTTTTGTATTTGAATAGTTATTTGCATTTAATTTATATATAGTGGATACAGGGATAAAATCCATGTATTTGTATTGTTATGTTATTTGTGTGGATAATAAAATATGTCTAGACCAACCTTAGGAGGGTTTTATTTTTGAAAATATATTCATTCAAGAAATTTAGGGTAAAGGACATATGCATCATTTTAGGGACACTAGAACCATATGGCTCTATTGTCCTTAATGTGGTGCTAATGTCCAACTAGCAAAACACTAGGAACGAAGGCCCAGGATCAATAAATGAGGGTTTGGGACTACTTTTGAGATGACAAGGGACATGTGTGGGCCACACAAAGGCTAGATAAGTGTGATAATAGGATCTAGGATAGGCCTAGGGATAAGATAGGGAAAATTAGTCTCAAGTATCACTCTTAGCACTCAAATACCACTTTTAGGTGATTACACTTCATAATGAACAAAAATTAAAAATAATAAAAAACACTAGTGCACTCAAGAATTTTATGGTGACAATGATAATGTAATGATTGATTATACATGTTTGGGGATCCTCATAACCCCAAATATATGGGTTAGTACTACATGAAGCATAACATATTATTTATCACAAATATATCTGGGTTTTCCTTTTTATAACACTTTTTCTTAGTTTGTTTACATTTTATATATATATATATATATATAATATTATGACCCTTGTTTAGTTTGATTTATACATATGCTATAAATATCAATAGATTATCATCTATTACTTGAGAGTATTTCCACATTTTACTATTCTATTACATATGATATATTTGTATTGAGATGCTCACCTCCTTAGAGTTTATATCAATATTATTATCCCTCTCTCCATGGTGACAATTGCATTTTCTTATTTAGGTTCTCCTCTCCTATGTTTTCCTATATTTGATATTTAGTGTGTTGCATCAGACTATTCATGACCAAGGATTTACATTATTCATGTTTGATTACATCTAGTGCTTCATGGATACATCCTTATTGTGACATATTACACAACTTATTTTTAACTACCTCTTTGAAATTTCTAAAATATAAATACATAAATAAAATAAAAGTTTTCAAAAAATTATTTGCTTTTATCATGATCATATGATACGTATCATGTTTATCTACCTATGTTAGATGATTATATATTCATGTTTTACACATGTGCTTCTCATGGTATACTTTGAGTGGATGAAATTTAGTATATATATGTTGCATATGGTTAATGGACATCAGATGCAATAGGGTCATCTTCAACCAAGTGGATTTTACACTCTAACATATTTCTAGCTTACCATTTTTTAATAAAGAGATAGTTTACATAGATCATGCATATATTGTTTTCATTTATAATTGGAGGATTTACATGGGCTATACATGAATCTATTACATGGGTACATATATATCATACATTGTGATCGATACTTATATACATTTCACCTTGGTACAACATCACTATGACAAATATTTTTGTTGTGATTCATTGTTATCCCTTGCGTTCTTAGAGGCACATCACCTATATTTGAGAAATATTCTAACTTGATATTATGGAAACATACCCCAATGTCTCCTTGATATTAGTCTATATATATTATGCATTTTGAGTTATCCATATCTTTCCACCTTGAGGGTAATACAACATTTTTTTACATGATACTACATTGAACATTACATGAGAATACAATTATACATATACCTTCATGCCCATAGGGAGCATGCATCATATAAACCATACTTGAGCATCAATGATCTTATATAATAAGAGCCACATTATATATGTGCCTTGCATTACTACACTAGTGGGCACATTTGACCCTCCACACTATTTACATCTTGGTACATTATGATTTGGAATAATTCATATGTGCATGATTATATCTTACACATTGGTGTAAATGAATTATATATTTCCAACAAGGGAATTATGCATATATATTCCTTATGAGTTATGTGTTTGACATGTCTTGCACAAATGAGGACATCCTTACCATCATTATATTCAACTTACTCTCATGTCCCATTTTTGGTTAATTTAATTTTTGCTAGAAAAATGCCCATTCTAATATTTTCCATGGAATAAGGAATGAGTTGGGAAAATAATTTATTTAATATTTAATATTTCAAACCCACGGTTATTTTATATTCTCAAGTTGTTTAAATGGGGCCAAATAAATATTAAATATATTTTAATATTAATGAGAATTGGCAAGTTGAATGTCTACAAGGATACTTACTAATTAGGACATGGATTTCTAGGAGGAGATAATTATGAGATTCCATGGAAACTTGATAATTTTATCTTGCTTTCTTATCCTCAAGATAAGTGGGTCAAATTCAGGAAAGTTTGGAAAATGGAAACAAAGGAGAAAGAGGCAGGATCTAAATGTTTTATGGGCAAGAGGATAAAGATAGAGCTAGTTGCCTTTTCTAACTCATGTCATCTTCTCAAATCAAGGAGATTGGGATTTTGGAATCAAAACTTTGGGTGTCATGTATCTTGATATGCCAAGATTTCCTTATAGGCTAGCTTTTACCATTGTAACTAATTTATACAGATTGTTGCACTTGTGCTTCAATAATAGGATTCAAGGATGAAACCCCTTGGGCTCATGGTGATCAGTGGATAGAAAACCATTGGTTACTAGAGATCAAAGGATGGAAACCCTTTTGATTTAATTAGGTTAATATCATATATAGATTGCATTGGAGCTTCACATATTTGTAATTTCTCATATTTAGTTGGTGTGTATGTTTTGCATGTTTTAGAGTGTGTAGTTTGAGTAGATTTTAGTGTGGTGAGTCCAATATTGTTTCAGTTGTTTATTGATGTTTTTATTACTATAAAACAGCCCCTATTTTTTTTACTTTCATAAGATATATCAATAATATAAGTTGGAATTCAGAATTTGTCATTTCTATGACTTTTGGTGAAATCGGGTAAATTGAAAATGGTAGTTTGGTATACAGATTTGTGTTTGTGATTAAATATAGAAAATTTATAATGTATAATAGAATCAGGCTATACCTTTACTGATATTTTATTTTATTTATTGATATTTTATTCTAATTAATTTTTCCATTGCATTGTGTTAAAATTGCCATTTTCGAGATCAAACAGTGTAGGGAAATTTTGGGTGTTTTGGAAGTTGAAATAAAATACATTTGCAGCTTGAATATTATTTGCATGTAATTTTGGGAAGGGCATGAAAGTGGTATTAGAACTATGATATTTCCATCATTTAGGTTATTTTGATGTTGGATGCTTCCTAGTGTTTAGGTATTTAATTAATTGAGAAGAAAGCCCTGACTCTGTCAGCCTGCAAGGTGAATATTTTGTTGATAATTCCTAGGGTGAAATCAAGTAGATTGAATTGTTTAACATGGGAGTATTATTGATATTATTTAAAAATGGGGAAATTTTATATCTCATTCAAGATAAAATGATGGAAATATAGATGAGCCAAGATAAAATGATCAATTTAATTCAAAGGCTTCTGGATAACATGCAAAATTCAATTCCAAGTAAAAAATCCCAAAAAGAAGAGCATACTAGAAATGCACTCAAGAAAAAGAAAAAAAAATTATATGATAAATACTGTAAATTTTGGATGATGGAAGAGGTGAAACAAGAAGAAAAGTTAGAAGTGAAAGAATTTCCCAAGGAGCCAAAAAAGAAGATGGTAGAACCAGAAATATTTATGTGTACACGTTAGCCACAATTACAAGAGAAGGTCAAGGAAGAAATTATGGATTATGATTCAAAGAAAGAAGAGGAATAATCTTAAAAGAAAGTGAAATAAATTAAATCATAGAATAATCCACCATACAAATGGAAATTAAGTATTTTGATTTAAGAAAAAACATTTCATTGACTCCTAATATTGAATTTCAACAAAAAAATTTGTCTTAAAGAAATCAAGGGGGAACAGATGATATGTATGGAATGAAAAATGGAAAATTGAATGGTATACAGGAACCACCTATTCTAATCATAGCAAAGAAGGACCCAATTTCATATGAGAATAGTCATCAAGATAGTTGTATTAATGAACATGATATCATGAAGGATGCCCCAATTGAGGCTTATTCTATTGATGATATTCTTCATGAGAAAGGTGGTACTACTACAAATCCCTATAAGATTTTAAAATCAGATAATGAAGGCAAACATTTGTATTTCTTCTTTTATTACAACTTGATAAATAAGGATGTTGGTAGAAGCAAGGATTTATTGCATCATTTTCATATGATGTCATTACAATGTTTATGTCATGATGAGAAGTATTCTAACAATATTGAAAGGATGAAAGGTGCAAAGTGGAAGATAGATCATTTCTCTCAACATCAAAATGTTTCATACATGATGGTGTGGGATTTGGGTGTTTTAACCAAATCCAACATACATATTGAAGGTAAAAATTCTTTGGTAATAATAGATGTTTTATTGACTTCTAATTATTTCATGTGCTAGCAAAAAGGTGATGAAGTCAAGGAAGAAAGGTATTTAATTGATATATGCCAAGAGTTCAAGATTTAGGAATATGAACTAACCTCTAAACTTTCAAAGGGTGAGATAATGATTAGTTTTTAGAGAAGCGTGGTAGATGGATATGCATTTCAAGAGGATATTCTAAGTTGTAAGGATAGATATGTTGAGGGTATCTCAACAATTCTAACCTTATCAAAGGTGGATAATATTAGTATTGATGGCCTAAGGTATGAGCATAATGATCATTTATTGTTTCCTCTTATTCCACTACAAAATTTTATTCATCATGGAAAGAATGCACCAAAGGGTGGTAGAGTGAGAGGTATAACTTACAGTATAGGGCAAGAGGACTCTTTATTTTTCATTCTACATTGTGTTTCCAAATGGGATCCAAGTAATATTTTAATAGTAAATGTAGATAGAGGCATTGGTATTACTCTTGAATTCTCCATATTTTTCATTTGGAATGAATGGTTGTCCCTGAGGAAACACTTAGAGTTTGTTGTGTTCTCTAACCACATTATGAAGGATCCATGTTCAAAGATTATAGATCACTTGTGGGAAAACAATATGATGGGTGATGAACAAATGGAGATAGGCCCTATGTGAATATTTATTATAGAGTTGGGTAAGCAAATTAAGTGCCTTTTTAATGTTCAAAATTTTATGACTAAGTTTGTTATGGTGCTTTGGGTATCAAGCTACAAGCAAGTTACAGTATTCATGAAGGAGGAGATACTACAAATTCTTATCATCATGAAGTAAATACAATTAGCCATTATTTTTTGTGAGTAATATTTCTACATCATGAGTCTTGAAGGAATAAACAAAACATGGAACTTGCATGGTATGCATTTTATGGGAGAGTTCACTATGAAACTAGAATCCAAGGAAGAAAATTATTCAACCACTTTTAGAAGATTAAAGGAGGTAATAAGTTCATGTCAAGTTATTGTTATTTCAAATTTCTCACTTCCTTTTGTTGTATAATATGATGCTTCAGGAGAATAACTTGGAATGGTATTAGTTCGGAATAGGCATCCCATAACTTTTGAAACTTGGGAATTAGAATAATTAGACAAGGAAATTTAGGCCATCATGCATGTTGTGTCCATGTTCAGACAATGCTTAGCTTATGGAAGACATGGGTTGAAGGCATCTCATAATATCTTGAAGTTTTGGGTGAGTAAGCTCCAAGATCATGAGGTATGTGATGATTCATTTGTTGTTGGATTGTAAGGAACTATTATAATTTTTGGTATGTAATGGTTTCAATTCAGTGGTTATTTCTCACATAACTCCATGGAGATCGAGTTTAAATTTGAAGCTAAAGATGTGATGTTTAGAAGGGTTTTTCATGGATCACCACAAATGGTTATAATAATGGAGTGGTCTTCTCTCAATGGATGAGTTATTTGGGAAACAATTGGTTTGTTAATGCCTTGTAAGGAATATACATATAATATTGGTAAATTTCTTAACAAGCATAGTGTGGTGTTTAGTGACTTGCCTCCAGGGTTACCACCAAATAGAATAATCATCATGATAGTGTAATTAGGCTCTATGAGTATCATGATCACTCCATACCACCATTTCAACATGTACAAAGAAAAGTTGCTTAATAAACCACATGGTGATGAGTATTGTTCAAGGAAATAATTTAAGTATGGATATCATCATACATGGATGAGAATATAATATGTTCACGAGACTATTTTTTGGGGTAAATGGAGATACTTTGATTTGTGGTTACACCATTGAGAATAAACAATGTATTGGGCATCATCCAATCTAGTATTTATAAGGTATTTAGTAAGCACTCTCACAATTTCATATCAAGATATGGGAATGATAGCACAAATATATTTCAATTTTTTCATCATTCTAAGGATGGTAAAAGAGTGATTTTAAATCCTTTGGCTCAAAATTTTCAATGCATAATGATGTGGTTTGTAGATGGTATGTTGAAATATTTACAACATAGAAATTTTGAGTTCAACATCATTATTGCTCATGATTTTATTATGCCATACAAAGGGAAAAGAAAAGAATCCAAATTGACCTTAGTTGATCTTAAGGTAAATATGTTGAATCATAATAGGATTTCATGGTTGGAGCACATAGATATTTTTTTTCAAAGTAGCCTACACATCATAGTAGGGGATCCAGGATATATCTTTAGGCATGAGCAAGGGAAATATTATGATAAATTCACAATCATTGTTGTTAAATATGTTATGAATGCTAACCTAGTTATGAAAGTTTAGATGTTTATTAGAGTGGTGTAGCAGACACAGGGTGGGAAGTTCTAGAGATTTGTTTGGGATCTTGGCAACATTCAAAGTCAAAAGACTGGTATAATCAGATTTACATTGCTTCAATCAAATCAAAGATGTAAATTCATGACTTGAATCAAGGATCTTCTGAAGGTTTGCATTCATTTTTTTGTGAGTCATGCACCTTTACTTGACATTTATACTCATGGGGTTAAGAGATTTTTCACAAGGATGATCAATTCACATGAGTAGCACAAGGGTGTTGGGAATGTTGGGCCACATATATCTTGCATAACATTTTGGCAAGAGTTGGCTCACTTGAAAAGGATAGATGATAGATTACATGGGAATTATAATTTGATTCATCACTTGGGTATAATGATTCTTGAGCATTATGGTTTGCAATTGCTTGAAGACAAGCAATTTTGGGATGGGCAGACTTGTCATGTCCCATTTTTTATTATTTTATTTTTTTAGGAAAAATGCCCATTCTAATATTTTCCATGGAATAAGGAATGAGTTGGGAAAATAATTTATTTAATATTAATAGTTTTAACTCATGGTTATTTTATATTCTCAAGTTGTTTAAATGGGGCCAAATAAATATTAAATATAGTTTAATATTAATGAGAATTAGCAAGTTGTATGTCTATAAGGAAACTTATCAATTGGGGCATGGATTTTTAGGAGGAGATAATGATGAGATTAAATGGACAACTTGTTAATTTTTTCTTGTTTTATTATCCTCAAGATAAGTGGGTCAAATTCGGGAAAGTTTGGGAAATGGAAACAAAGGAGAAAGAGGAAGGATCTAAATGTTTTATGGGCAAGAGGATAAAGATAGAGTTAGTTACCTTTTCTAACTCATGTCATTTTCTCAAATCAAGGAGATTGGGATTTTTGCACCAAAATTTTGGGTGTCATGTGTATTTATGTGCTAGGATTTCTTTTTAGGCTATATTTTGCCATTACAACCATTTTTTATAGATTGTTGCACTTGTGCTTCAATAATAGGATTCGAGGACGAAACCCCTTGGGTTCTTGGTGATAAATGGATGGAAACCTATTGGTTATTATAGATCACAGGATGAAAACCATTTTTATTTCATGAGGGTAATTTCATAGATATATTGCATTGGAGCTTCACAGATTTGCAATGTCCCATATTCAGTTGGTGTGTATGTTTGCATGTTTTGGAGTGTGTAGTTTGAGTAGATTCCAGTGTGGTGATTCTAGTGTTATTTAAGTTGTTTATTGATAATTTTATTACTTTAAAACAACCCATATTTATTTTACTTTCATTAGATATATAATAAATATAAGTTGGAGTTTAGAATTTGTCATTTATATGACTTTTAGTGAAATCGGGTAAATTGAAAATGGTAGTTTGGTATACAGATTTGTGTTTGTGATCAAATACAAAAAAAATTGGTGTATAACATAATGAGGCCATATAATTACTGATATTGGATGTTATTTATCAATATTTGAGTCTAAGTAAGTTTCCCATTACATTGTGTTAAAATTGCCATTTTCAGGATCGATCAATGTAGGGAAAATTTGTGTGTTCTGGAAGTTGAAATAAAATACATTTATAGATTGAATATTATTTGCATGTAATTTTGGGAGGGACATGACATTTACCTATGAGTTTCATCGATTGTTTCTATACCTATATTTTCCTACATTGGCATGATATCAATGTATCTATCTCCATGAGCCTTGTGTTGAAATATATTTTTTCCATCACACCCTCATGTCTTAAAATCCTAAAATGTTTTATCTATATCCTTATCTTACATATACATAGACACATGATTTATTTTCACACATGATACTTATTATCTTAGCAATTTTATCCACATTGGGGAAAAAAAATATCGTTCATCGTCATCCTTATTGGAGTATGCATCCACCTCTGGACCTTCCATTTAATTATCTATATTACATGATTCTTACTTGGAATTTGGTCCATATATTCTATTATGTCTACTATAGGCATATGGTTTCCCATCCATCTCATCAACCTCATGGAGGATGCTTCACACATATTGAGTCATACATGAGGACACTTTATATGACATCACAAGAGTAGTATATTTTATATTGAGCCTTGTATGAAGATACATTTCATATTACACTTCTATATGCCACTTATACTCCTTATATTTTCACATTGGACATTCAAATGTGTTTGTGTGTTTGTGTGTGTGTGTGTGTGTGTGTGTGTGTGTGTGTGTGTGTGTGTGTGTGTGTGTGTGTGTGTGTGTGTGTGTGTGTGTGTGTGTGTGTGTGTGTGTGTGTGTGTGTGTGTGTGTGACTTTTGAGGTATGAATATCTACATACATAAAATATATGATGAGACTTTGCATGTAATATTTTATGATAGTTAATCATTTTTTATGCAAATTTTCAATGGTATTGATAATTTTCAAGATTATTACATATGGTGTTTGTAACTCTAATGTTTTGAGATGACTGATTGTAAGAATAAGTTACTCAATTAATTTTCAAAAATATTTGAAAAAAAGTATGGATAAAAAGTTTACTTTGACATTTTTTAGATTAATTTACTCCTAAGGAAAATTTAGGCATACATTAACCCAAGTAGTTTTACATTCTGACACAATGTAAAAGTTATTGGAAAAATTATGGGGCTCTCTGAAGAGAAAATTTATCTACTTCCTAGATCAAAAAGTGGATAGGGTTCCTAGAAACTCTTAAATAAGTGTTGTCTAAGTTTTAATATTTATTAAAAGTTTAGTTGGTAAGAAGTGTTGTTGAAAAATTTGAGGCAAATATAAACAACATGTATTCATTCATATGCTTCCATTTTTGAATTTCAATTTCAATTTCAAATATTTACCATGAGCAAGATATGGCATTGATTACTAGTTAGAAATGGTCATTATTGGCAGGTATCTAAAAATTTCTAAAGTAACCAAAGGTGTGGATGGATGCATGGCACAAAATATTCCTCTTCTTATCACTATGGTAATTCAAACCTACATATTTTAATTATATATTAATTTGATGTATGCATGAAACATTCACATACACACATAGATATAGGGTAATTATGTATACATTCAAGTTTGCTACTAGCCTTCATTTTACAATATTTTTAGCATTATTTTATGCATATGGGCCATCACCTTAAACTAGGGAATTATTAGCACTTTTCTATCATTTTTATTCTCATTTTTGCATTCGTGTAGTATTATTTTATTTTATTTGTCATTATATCATGTTTCTATTATGCTCATGAGATTATTTTCTCTCATATATCTATTTGTGTTTGTTTCTTCCTCTAGGATAGGTATGATAGTCCATTGATCCTATCTTGAATAGGATAGGCAAGCCTGTCAATCCTTTCTTCTATGTTTTTGTGGGCCCTTCTTCTTGTGGTTGTGTCTTGTTGATGTTTATATCCATTTTTTGGTTGCTCCTATTTCTTTTTATCATATTTTTCACACCAATGTCTCTTTACATTGAACCATGAGAAGCCAAGCCTATTTAATAGAATTATCATAAAGGTTAAAAGTTGCATGATAAAGGAATCATACCTCCCTTGAAACCCATGACCACTGACCCCATGTATTATTTTGTGCATGAAGAACTTAGTAACAACAATTTATTTTTGTGGTGGAGATTATAGTGGAAGATGTGTTAAACTTGAGAAATGAACATGAAAGCAGTCATATTTTTCAAAGTGATTTAGGTGATGATGATGAGGAGAATGAAATATAATTATAGGTATAAGTGAATAAATATCCACATATTACAACATAAAACATTATATGTCATCACATGATTTGTATATACTTGTAAATAAAGTCATATGTATTGAATATGCTTTAGAAAAACTCTTGAACCTAGTGCAAGGGTGAAACATTAATTACATATTGCAAACGAATAAAAGAGGAAATAATAACAAGGGAAAAAATTATGGACTATTTCAAATCATGAATTATAGAAGACTTAGTTATGATGGGATGCACTTCATCAATAAATAAATTAATGAAGCTTTTAAGTGGAACCCCAATGAAAATACATGGTAAGGTGAAACATATAGGCCAATCAAGTATAGTAGTGGACACTAATATATAAAATAAATGAATTTAAAATATAAAATATAAAATCTAGTCTTTATTTTTATAAAAATAAACACAACAAAATAATAGATCATTCAATTTCATCAATAATGTCTTCCAAATTTACAATGAAAAAATAATTGAAAACATTTAATATATTGTTTCCACACTTTGAAGAGAAGCTCCAAATGCACTCATGATATCTAAAGACTTAAAGGAAATTAAGTGATACTTATATTCATATTTAAGAATGTTAATAATACAATATTACAAATACATACATATATTTACATTTTTTAATAGAATTATAATATCTATTCTTGTGTAAAAAATGCATCGAGTAGGCATTTATTTTCATGTGCAAGTTCATCCTTGACTTCATTGAGGATAGTACATTAAATATATTATTTCTCATTTTAAATTTCAATCTTTGTTGTTTCTATAAAATCTTATGATTGAAATAACACATTTTTAATGATTTATCAAAATTCATATAATGTATAATTGATGGCATGTAGGTATTTCATTATGATTTTCATTAGTGAATTTACATATACATCTTCAAAAGCTCTAGCCGTTATTGTTACTATTTGAGCTTTGAAGAGTACATTAAGTGCATACTTATGTTCACATTTGAGAATCTCAATGTTGCATTTTGGACAATGCCAAGATTTGTATTCATTTTGTAACATTTTTTTCTTACATTCTCTATTTGAAATAAATGTAACATAAGATAGAAAAAAATATTTATTTTAATGTCAATAATTATTGTAATAAATGTGACCTTGTTTCCTTTTCTAAGAGTCATACAATTTTTTGTCTATGATTATTTTTTTCCTCAATAATTTACTTAGTTAAAGATGAATAACCCATGTTTATCCATTTTGCCTCAAACCACTTTTATCTGTTTTTGCTTTTATTATGTCAAGGCTGATAAAAAATTGTATACTCAAACTTGTACTTATGCTTTTGCTATTGTATGCACTCACTTTTCTTTTTCTAATAGCGAGTATATGCATGCTTAACTTATTTAATCCACATAGATTTTATAGCATGTTTCATTCTTCATCAAAAATTTATGCCCCAAAAGAGTTATCTCAATCTCGTAGTTTGAATCATCTATTACAAACAAAGTTATTTAACTATCTACACTTTGTCAGTTTTCTAAGAAGTAAATGTAGTGATAATAAATACCACTTCACCAATTATGTCCACCATAGAATTGATACTTTCATTTAATAGTTTATCAATTCCTTTTAAATAGAATTGGTACTTAGGTATATTTTGAACTTCATTTGTATAATGTTTAATACAAGAATTCATATCTAACTTAACTTCTCATAGGGTCTTTGAATAATTATATATATTATTATCATATTTTAAATTGTCATTCTATATTGAATATAACTTCCCATATTTTACTTGTTGAAAAAATTTATTAGTTGTTTGATCAAATGAAGTCAAAGTTATGTCATCTCCTCCATCATCAATAACATCAGAACTAATGATATGTCCACTACCTTTTTTTTGTTAGTGTAGCTATGCAACAATCCTTTCCACTATTTCTTGTAGGGGTTTAGTTCTTTTATCGAAGTAATTATGTCAATTTTTCAGTTTATTTTTCTTTATATTCATGAATTTTTAATGTTGCCGCATTGTCTAAATGTTATTGCTTTGGTTTTTAATATTGCTCTTCTTTATATGCATTACTTTGCATGATGTTCTTGATTTGTATATGAAATTTTTCACTTTTTGAAGTGTAAAAACATGGGAAATTTAATAAAATTAAAAAATTAAAAAAATACTAATTAATATAACTACATATATATAGCATTTAAATACAATTAAATTTTATATGTGACATTTTTATTTTATATTTTTTATAAATTATAATTAATATAAATATAAATAAAATATAAAAATAAAAAATAAAAACAATTTTATTAAATTATATAAATTTAATTTAATATATGTAACATATTATTTTGTAACATAAGAGTAATAAATTTAAAAACACAAAAATAAAAATCAAATATAAAATAATTAAAATGAAAACATTTTATTAAGTGAAGGATACATATTCTACCAAATTAACTTGTGACTTGAATTAAAAGTTATCCCTATTTAATATCATATTAAAAACAAATTTATTACCATTGAAAATGCCAAAATGAACAATCATATCACTTTAGACAAAGCTCAAGAAAGAAAGCAATGCAAGAGGGATCTACGCAGGTGACTGTTGCCATCCAGGACACTGTTGTGAAAGGTAAGGAAGCAGTGAAGATGATATTGGAACTAGAAGAATAGTTCCTGGTTCTTTTAGTTGGTTCTACTAGTTGGTTGTGTTTTTTGGTCTTGGTACTTGGTTTTTTGAACTTTTACTATGGAGTTTCCATGTCTCTGTAAAACCTAGGGGCTATCTTTGGTTGTTCATTTGCTAGCTTCAGGTCTTTGTATCTTGGTTTTGTTACTTCGGTGAAGTAGGCTTTAGGCTTGCCTGTGGACGTTTTTGTTTTATCTTTCTCCTTTTGTTCAGGGTTTTGAGGTCCCTTCAAAACCTGTTTTTACCTTAATCTAAACAATCATATCACTTTAACAATTAGAAATTTCGTATTGATAACATGTCCATATTACTTTTTTAAAAGGTGAAATTTTAGTACATACTATATTTTACATGTGCATTGAATGCATACTTTGTTAACATATTATGAAATACATTTCCATGCCATAAAATATATTCAATTTCTTTTAGTAGACAATATCATATGCAAGGTGATTATAATAAATATATAGACCATCTTTTAAAAGAAAATGATAAATAAATAACTTATTTAACATTATTATTCAATTTCTATATTCTTCTCAATTATTAAAGATAATGTAAAATTTGGAATTTATAAATAAATGGTGATGTTTAAAATATGATAAAAAACAAAAAAATAGTGGATAATCGAGAAATTTTGGAGAGTGAAGGTTATAACGAATGATGATCTACAAAATAAAAATAATAATGGATTGTTGATTTTGCTCCCTATCTATTTTCCCAGGTAATGTTGGATCACACTAACTCTGCATGAATCCCAAATATTTTATGTTTCTTGTAAATCCCAAAATCCATGATTTAAGGAGTCACCTCACATTTTCATCTTAATTTTCATCTTAAAATAAAAATTTACAAAGTTAAGGAGTCACCTACCATTATGTGAATCTTCATCTCCTAGCATTATGTAGAGAGTGTTGATTTAAAGAGTCACCTCACATTTTCATCTTAAAATAAAATTTTACAAACCTACATTCCCAAAAAAAATATTTGTGCCAAAATAAGAATTTTTGAGCAAAAATATTGGTGTCCATTAGTTATTCCTTTAACACTATGTGTGTCTATTGGTAAAAAATAAAGAGGTTTATTAATGTTACTCTTTTCTACTATATACAATCCAGTCTTACCAAGCACCCCCAATTTTTGTATTTATTAACAAGATATTTAGTATTACGAAGTTGGAGGATTTATTGACCAATCTCTTGGTTTGGTTAATGGAATAATGAAATAGGAGTTCAATTTTGTCTCTAAGCGAGGGAAAATAAGTGAGGGAAAATAAGTATATGGTATTTCTCTATTTTGTTTAATCATCTTTTATTCCAAAATGGATCACATCTTAATTTTTGTCTTTCATTTTCTCCCATTCAAAATAATTCCTATATTAAAATATATATCCTTGAAATAATCTTAATAAGTTTGAAATCTGTTGTAAGTTGATTCTAACTATATATAAATATATTTCTAAAAAAATTTATTTCAATGATAAAGACATTATTAGATCCTACCTTACATTTATGTTAATTTTTAAGCTCCTCCTATGTCTCCCCAATGACATAAGGCCTACTCTTATTATGATATTATCCTTTGAATTCTCTATCCCATTCCACTCTATGTACATGAATTCTTAGTCACTTATGTGACTTCGTCTGCAACCAATATGACTTATTCTATTTATTGGAGAAGTTCTAAAAAAGTGCTTTCTTTATTATCCTATTGTTTAAATCCAGACCATCCATTGTAAATGCATGTGTTGCAAAATACAAAAAATGCAAATATGAAGAATGAGGGGCTTTAAGAGGGGTGTTCAAAAATGAAACACCTCCAACATAATAAAAATCATCCATGAGAATTGTGATCCATCCATTTGGGAAGTGTCAAGTATAAAAATTATTTATCATTAAGGTTCCATATAAGTTCCTAATATATCTACTCCTCTTCAAGTATATTCACACTCTACATTGATTAATTTTTACTGAAGGACTTGCATCTTATATTGAAATTAACCTAAAAAAGGTGCATGTATTTATATCACACTTAAAGAGAGAATGTGAATTTTTTTCTCTCAAATTATCCATTCACATTTCACATGAAATACAAGAGATTTGATTTTTTTATGAAAGATACTCGACCCAATTACTTCTTCCTTTCTCTTTTTCTCTAACATCTTGTGGTAAGCCAAGTCAAAGACATTGAAAGAGTAAATCAAACATTTTTGTCCATCAATTTAGTGAATCACATGGGAAAGAAGGTATGACATCTAGTGGCACATGAGTACAAAAGAATTTAGAATCTAAAATATACTGCAATACATGTTTTGTACAACATGATATGTAAGATGGTAGAAATGGTTGACCAACAATCCTACCTAGGTCATGATTGGCACAAGTGTATATCATGTCCTTACATACTTAAATATTGAAATTTTACACATAGGTAGATATAGACCTGTAAAACCTAGATCTGCACTCAAAAATATATAATTTTACAATGTGAAACTCTTGCAATTACTTTTCTTGCATATTTTCCATTACTTGGTTCATATTATCAAATTGGTTAGTTGTAATTAGTTTAACCATTAGGGTAGATTTGAAAATAATATTTTACATTGGTAAATGGGTAAGTACATGGAATTTATGGAAAATTATGTAGACATCTTACATAACATGTACACATTAGAACATAACATGTACAAGTAATATCTATAACACTTAACATTATTAGAATTTAGACTTAGAAAAATCCAAGCCATAACACATGCATTATGTGTTATATACATAAATTATACATGTTATGTGCAGTATAGATAATGTATACACATTATGTATATTTTACATAATACATACACATTATGTGTGGTATACCTAATGCATATGCATTATGTATGCTATACAAAATGTACATGTTATAACCTATATAAACAAAAAAATACCCAAACCTATAACCATTCTCAATCTCACTTGTTTTGTTATTTACTTTGAACTTATATTCCTTAGATCACATTCATGTTGTTCTTGGATGAGGATAAAACACATTACCATCACTTGTTTCCTAAAAAAATCAATAATGTCATTGTGAGGGGAGGCAAGCAAGTAAAAACCAAACCTATTAACACTATATTTTATCAATTTTTTTTGTTTACATTATTTTATTATTAATACTATTTTTTTTAATAACATGTTCAATTGAAAGATAACAACTTTCTAACCCTCATCTTAGCCCTCTGCCTAACCCTCCTAGCCCTCCTAGACCTCCTATAATTCCACAAGACCCCCTAGGCAGTCAGGAGGATTTAGTTGCATATATAGTCGACAATAAAATATAAATTGAATAAACAATTAGGAGAATGAGGGACCTCACTTCAACCAACACCCACTGAAAATATTTAGTTAATACCTTAAAGTCAGTACTAGGCCAAATTGACTCAATAACAAATCAAATTGATAGATGAGCATCATTTAGGGATAGATGTCAGTCTTACCATGCTAAAAAAGTGTTAGTATGTGAGGTAAAATACAAATAAATATCAAAAAGCCTAATGTGTGCCTTATTTTATTCATCAATCTAGAAACCAATGCACCTTTTTCACTATCCAAAAAATTGTTCCCTATCCATCAATGCCAACACAATTTGATTAGAGAATTTTTCGGATTGATGGTGGATGGTATTTGATTACCTACCTTATAACAACCATGAGGTTCCATTATTTTTTTTGAGGAAACTCTATTGTGAGTTTGTCCTTAATGAGATTCTAAACTATTTTGACTACTCATAGTTTCAGGGCTAAGGGAAAGACTCTATGCAAGATAGACCAAGTGCACATTGTGCACCTAATTGATTTACAAGATTCCCTACCTAAAATACACTTCAGCCTAAGATCACCTATACAGTAAAGGATGTCATGGATATTGACACTTTACATGTGCTTTGTAAGCTTGTTGATACACTCATTGAACATAAAAGTAGGCTCTTTGAGATTGATACAAGAGAGGGTAGATATAGGGATACTCCACATAGTGTGTATACCCAACCTCACCATTGTAGATGTTGTGGTGTTATATGCATTGGGCCTTCAGATGGCAGTGGTGTGATCATAAGAATTAGATGTAGTGAGGAGGTTAGTATTATGTTAGAACATAAAATAATGAAATGAACACACTAACATGCTAACATCTCTATCCTATATCATAGGGGAAGCATAATAAACAAAAACAAATGAAAAGTAAAACTAAAATGTAAAGAAAAACAAGATCCTTACCTTCCTTGAATGCTCTAAATGATTTATTTTGTGGCTTGCTTGGCTTGTGCTCAAAGAGTCTTTGGTAATGGAGCTTGGCTATCTCCTTCTCTCCTTGGCACCCTTGTTGACTTGTGGCTTGGTATGGCTTATGTTTATAATGGCTTGATGGTTTGGCTTATGATTTTGGCATTATAACACTATTGTTTCTAATCTTGCTATAAAACCAGCATAACTTTACTCTATCTAAGCTCTCACAAATGAGAGGCAAATGCTTGTATTTATAGGTTTAGGAACCAACCACAACTCAATGTGAGTTAAGGTGTAGTTAAAGCTTTGAATGGGTTAAAACCTAACCTAAGTGATTTAATTAACCCCAGTAGAGTTAAAAGGTGTCAAAACCTCATAATTAGCAATGAATAGGCATGCGTGAGATATTTTAGGATATTTGATAACTCACAAAAGGTAATTATGAATTCCTAGGATATTCTTGATTTTTGAATTTGTTTTTTTTAATTTCATTAATTACTCATGGATAATTCAACTAGACATTTGATTTGGTTTAGTATGTTAATTAATTTTGTTTAGGCTTTTAGCATTTCCAAGATTTGATTTGATGTGTGCATTTTCCCCATTTAATTGGTATAAAGGCTAAATTACATGTTTTAATGTCATGGAATGATTGGAGATGAATCCGTGAGATGTTTTTATTGCTTATGGTAGGATACCCCAAATAGGGATGTCTCAATGTGATTATGAGATTTGAAAAATGTTGCACAAGCAAACTTGGGATGTTTAGTGATTTTTAGGCTTAATTTGCAATGGTTGGTAGAAATTAGTCTAAAGCCTGGTATGAATCCATTGGTGGCTAATTTTAGGTGTCTATAGTTTGCCCCAATTTGAGAAGATGTTGCAAACTATAAGCATAGTAATGTCTTCTCAAATAATGAGAAAGGCATGTATGCCTAAAAGAAGATGATGATTAAAGAAAAATCTCTTGACAATGTTTGGGAAGCCTATAATGATGCCCCCTTGAGGGAGTGGCTATCATATGTTTGATATATGGTCCCTCAAAAATAATTATGAAGAATAATGAGATTAACCCATGGGTGAGATTAATCCAATTGAGAAAATGCTTACATGCATTGATTTAAAAAGTAATGATTTGCCTAAAGGTAGTTATAATTAGTAACAAAAGGTGTGACACTAATTTGCCTATATGAAATTATAATCAGTTAAAATAGAATATGCCTTAATTAGGGATGAGGAGTCAAAATAATGATTTTCCCATAGGCATTTATAATCATTAAGATGACCTACATTAAAAAATGATGTTTGATTGTGCCTTAGTAGGGTAGATTGGTAAGATAACCCAAGGATATAACATGTTGCATAGATTAAAGATGAGTTGGCACAAACATAGATGTGATGGTCTAATGACTAAATAAGCCACAATCAAATAGGCACATGAGGATGCATAAAGTGATGAAAGAGATAAATAGAAGAAAAAAATTGACCAATGTGAAATATTTGATTGTACCTACAAATGTGAAGATGTTCATCCTTATTAGCATTAATACAACTAGAATGATCAATAGTTTGATTTGATCAAGGCTGGAAGGATTTGACAAGGTTACCAAGGAGAAATTTCCATAGCCCAATTGCTTATAAGACTTCTTGAGATAATTTTTGCTATAGCACATGACGGTATGCCTCATGATAGAATGTCATGAGAAATTTTTTGAAATATGCATAAGGAATGACTCTCAATCTAATAAACAATTAAAAATAATGCACCAATGATAAAAACCATGATGATAATGTTAACGTATGAATATGGATAGACTCAATACTAATGTACAAGGAATCACCTAATGAACACATATATACTAAGTCAATGCACAGTATTGAAAGCAAACAAACAAGTAAGTGAACAAACAAACAAACACATAGAAAGCCTAAAAGCAAAAACAAAATAAATATCCTAACAATGGATTTGCCCTAGTAGGGCAGACTGAGGATGACTAACTAGGCTTAGACAAGACAAATGTTTTGGATTTTGAAATTTTATGAATGTTTTTAGAATTTTCTAAGCATCTCAACCCGATTAAGAATTATGAGATACTAAATGGTCCAACTCATAAAATGGTAAGAGCATTGGCTTAGGTTACTCATAAAATGTTGAGAGCGTTACCTTAGGTTATTCACAAAATGGTGAGAGCATATGGAAAAGAGGATTGAGCTAAACTTATTGTGAATTGAGAATGGCCTATATAGTCCCAAAATGACCTCAAGTCATAGTAGCTCCATTCATACAAAAGGTAGGGAGAACCAACTAGGTCACAACAAGTTCTCAAATCCAGAAAATGGCCAGGCAAATGAAAATAGTAATGGCAAGGTGATGTGGTAATGCATGGTGAAGGGGTTATTCCTAATTTTCCCATAGGTGGTTATAATTAGAAAATAATGACATAGGTTTGTGATACTAATTTGCCCATAAGCAGTTATAATTAGAAATACAAGGTAGACTATTGATTTGCCCATAGGCAGTTATAATCAATAGCACCATTCAAGTGTAAATGAAAGATATATTTCCAAATCCACTATCACACTACTTTCATAAACTATAATTTAAACACAAAATTCTAAAACTACTGAAACTAGATCGAAATCTCCTCACAAAAGGTGTGAGAAGAACCAAAGGAACCAAGATCAAAACAAGCTTGAGTAGGATGGATAAAAATAGGGTTTGGTCTAATAGGAATGGTATGGTAGGATGATATGGTATAATGTTGTGGCATTGTTTAGGATGATGATGGCATTGATAATTAGATATAATGGTAAGAGGGTTTCCCCCAAGTGATAAGGTGAGGGTAAATGGCAAGGTATGAAACAATAGCAAGAGGAATGGCAAATGAAAATGACAAGGTATAGGTATGGTTTTTATTTTTGGCTTGGGTGAATGTTTTTGATGTTTTTGCTAATTGAGAGATGCACATCCTAATCACCAAATAACACCACCAGAATAATCATTCATGTAAATTGTTATACCATACCTCTTTTGAATAGTTGTTATGTCAAGAACTAGCTACATATTTAGATGCAAATAAATTTTTTGTGATCTTCATTGATCATTGATTATGTTTCCTTCAAACATCGAGACAAGGTATCTTTGTAGCCTTTATAAAGGAAAGTGTGGCCATAGATAGTAAATACGGATAAATATTCACTGATAGGTCTGATTTGGCAATGTAAATATGGATGATAATGGAATCTATAACGGTTGGGAAATAAATGAAGATTGAGGTTTTCAATCACACACAATGTTGTTGATTTCAAATTCAACATAAGTTTGGTTGTGGCATGGTCAAAGACTTCTGAATATGCTCTTGATAAGACCACAATATTTTTCAATTATTTGGGCCTGAGAGTAGCTACCATCTGATTATGCTCTATATAGGAAGCTATGTTGATTTCATCTTTTATTTTATCTTCATCAAGTAATAAAGGACTATTATGTTTAGCTATTGGCACTTCAAAGAGGTTTTCACCAATGAAGTTATGTTGAGTGTCCCATAGTGCCTTCGAGGAGGTTTCACTAAGGAACATTAACTTTTGACTTTTATTATTTTTTAGCACCTTTGTAAAGGTTTTACTAGAAGGTACTAAGTTTGAACTTTGATTTTCCCCTAGTGCCTTCAAAAAGGTTTCACTAGGAGATTGTTCTTCTACACGAATTTGGTATTGGTCCCCCTAATATTTTATAATTGATATGTCACCATGGATGTAGTTTAATAAGGTATAATTTTTTTGGTCCCAATTGTCACTCATGGGAAGTGGAATGGGAAGAGGTTGCATAATCCTCATAGAAGATACTATGAAAACTTGTGTCAAAGCTGAAGTAATCATCCTTAAAAATCATAGAGGGATCACAAATATATTCAAATTTCTCTACAAGGTGCGTAAATAACATTGTAATAGCTATAAATGTATTTTGATTATGAATCTGATTTTGACCCAATGGACTCTAAATTCAATGTTGAGACTAATGTTGATTATACTTTTGATGTTAAATCTGATGCTAGTTCAAGAATAGAACCTGACTCTAATTCAAATTCTTTATCTAGTGTGGATGCTACTACAATGATGTCTTGTTGAATGTTTAGTTTTGGACAAGTAATGGTTGATGATGGCATGATGAGCTCTACAGAGACTTATTCATCAAATTGAGACTCCTCAATGAAGGAGAAAAAGGTCAAGAGACAACTCCTCAAAGACTGGATTTTCAAAGGGAGGCTCTTGAAAAATAATCATATAGTCGAGGTAATGATCTACCCAAAAGCAAATATAATCATTAAGAAGTGACTCAACAAAGACTAGCTTATCAGAGTGAGACTCATCAACAATAAGGATAGTATAAAAAGGTGATTCATCACAGGTTGACTTTTCATAAATGTTTGGTTCAATAAAAACATTATGGATTGGTTAGTTTTCTTGGCCTTGGTTTATAATCAAATGTAAAATACTAATTTTGAATATATCTTGGTCCTCGAATGATTGGTTATGTTAGAAAGGTACTTATTGGCTCAGTTAGAGATGGATGATTGGTATGGATTTCTAAAGTGGGGAATGATTGGCAATAGAATAATAATTGGTGGTTTGATAATGATAGGGCATTGTAGAGATTGGTTATTCATATAAATGAAAGGATGAGGTCCTGAAATGTTAATGGTAGGGCATCATGGAGCTTAGTTAGTTGTACAAGCCAAAAGACAAAGTCTTGGTAGAGAAATGGTAGGATGTTTTAGAGATTGATTGCTCATGCAAGCCAAAAGATGAGGTCCTAGTATGGAAATTGTATTCTTTAGATGTTGTAGAGCTTGGTTGCTTGCACAATATGAAGGAGGGTTAACGGTATAGGTGAGGGATTAGGTGGTTGTGAAAGAGTAAGAACCATATGACAACTAACCAAAATAATGGATCATTACATGTTGTGTTTGAGGATCTTGGCTTTGCTCCCCAGATTGAGGATTGTAAGGAGGATAAGCATCCATCTCACAAACCACTTCTTCATGATAAGGGTCATGAGTAAAGATAATTTGTGTGGTCATTGTATAACTTAGATTGTACATAACTCTACCATAAGTGTAGGTATATATATCCACGTCCATAATGAAATCTTCACAAAAAAGGTTGGAGTTCTACAAATGCCTAAAAATAATGTCTAAAGGATAAAAGTTTCAAACTTGGTCTAACTTGGTCTAGGGGAACTGTATCTCCAAAATTATCTATGCTAAAACTTAGTATAAAACAATCTAACATCAAATGTCTCACACACAATAGGTCAAGTGGATGAATAAAAATTGGCAAGCCAAAATTTAGGGACAAAGTGTTCCAAATAGGTCTAATCTAGGAAAATAAAAGTTGTTAGGTCTTTTGGCCAAACATGACATCAAAATCTAGGCTAAAACAAGGCATGTGTTAAGACTCTTAGCCAAACGTAGCATCAAAATCCAGACTTTAAACAAAGGTGATATTTTAATCTAATAAACTTGGAACACTTTGGCATAGACTAGATATACATAATTCAAACATGAACTTGGGCAGTTGGCATAAGGCATATGGAAAGATAGGTTATTTTCTCCCAAATAAAACCACAAATAATAATGAAAACTATGCTCCTTTTTACAAACAAGTTTAGACAAAATTAAATGGCATAGCAACACCAGGAAAAGATCCAAGTAATAGTTTTTAAATTTGGGTAGCAAATTAACCTAAGTTACACAACCCAAAAGATAAATATTGGTGTGTAATCCCTAATTAATCAAGGTATAAACAAAAATCAATCAATATTTGAATTAAAACTTGTCAAGGTTAATTAAAAACTCAACTTAGGAAACTAGGCATCTTCAAACAAACAACAAGCTAGGCAAAATGGAATGGTATAACAGAATAAGACAAAGATTCAAAAGGCATACGTGGCATTGGTTTTTAAAAATGGAATTTGGCATAAGATTATCAAGTCATGAAATAATTTGAGCAGTGTAATAATGTTATCACTCTCTAAAGATATCATAATGGTTTGTTCAAAATACTCCAAGGCACAAAATCTTGAAATGATTTGGGAAGCGTAACATTACCCATTTCAATCGAGACATGCACATAAACAAGTTTAGAAAAAAATTTAAGGTAAAGTTGTGTAACAAAATGGCCATTTTAATACCTCCTTGAACAAAGGAATGGCATATAAACAAAACTTGATTTTTGATGTGGCACAAATAAACAAATTTTTAGACTCAAAAAGACCAAGCAATAAAAGGATGAAATGACATAACATCTAAATGTAACATCCTAGATCCTATAACTAACAAGGTTGGTCAAGTGGGGTTGATTAAAACTATAGTTCTCTTAAATGTCTAGATTAGTCCCAAGCATGGTTAATGCTAGAGATTTAACACGTCAATTGAGTTCATACTGGTTAAAATAATATGCAAGCTTTTATTCATTTGCATAGTGATTCCATTCATGGACTGCTTAGTGGAATACCCTAGTTAACCAGACCTATCTCAGGCCTTCATTAAAAAAGGAAAGGTTAGTTGCACAACCCCATTGCTCTTGTATTATACGTACCCTAATTTATATACCCCATTGTGGATCAAGGTTGAAACACTACCGAGAGATGAAGCCTCAAGTCAATGTTTCCCTAAAGAACTCATGAAGAGGAAATGACCTCCCCACTACAATCCAAATTTCATGAAAATAAAAATAAGTGGAAAGACCTTAGAGGTTACTTTTAGATCACCCAAACCATATGGGTTTTAGGGAGAGCCTAGACAACATTCTTTCCATGCCTTTGACTAGGCACTAAATTGCAAGTGAAAATGTGCTTTTGGTCACCCAAGTTCCCTATAGGGGATGGGGGAGCATACGCACACTCTTCATTTTGCTAAAACAAACAAACAAGTTCAAACAAATATGGAATAAAATGAATGTTTCCAAATCACAAACTAAATGATTTAAATTTCATTTATAGGCACAAAAAATGGAATGTGTAGTGAAGTTTTTGGCCCCTTGGCATTAGTTGAATCTTGCAAAAACTTTAAAAAAATATAAGGCATAAAAATTGAACTATGTTCTTTTTAAACACCAAAAGATGAAGTGAGAAATATTAAAACACATTCAAATTTGAAGTTTCTTGGCCCTTTGGATTATTTGCAAAACTTGAAACAAATTTCACAAAATAACTTCAACACAAATCATCTAGGTTCATTTTAAGCACTAAAAATCAAGTGTTCAAGATTTAACCTAATTTATTTTAAACACCAAATTGAAGTGTTATAAACCATTAAAAATTTCAAATTTGTATTCTAATCATGCCTTGGACCTACAAGGGTTAAGTACTTTCCTCCTATTGATAATCACTTTCAATGATGAGCAAATAATGTTTCAAAAGATAGCTCTCAGGTTTGTGTTTTAAAAACATAGTGACCGATATCGATTACTGTGATCCATGTCAGTTACCAGGTAATTGTGCTAATTGGTAATAACTAATATCGATTGATAATGATTGAGATCAATTTCTTATAAAATTTAAGGCAAAACCAACATAAGATAAAAATGTTAGTTACCTCAAAAGTTAGTATGAAACTTCTCAAAACCTGCAAGGAGATGATTAAACAGAGAGTATAAAGGCCAATGAAACCAAACAAGAATGATTATGAATGATATGAAGATTCAAAATCAAAGTTTTGAAACCATGTTTTCCCCTACATATTAATCAATGATAGTCACATAGAATTAATCTTGGTTAGGCAGAACTGATGACGGTTAGGCATAATTTATGTTGATCATGCCTGACCGATGTCAATCTCTGTGTAGATCCGAGTTAGCATAAAAATTAAAAATATGACAAAACAAAAGCTAAAACTCCAAATGTGATGATTTTTAAGCATTCATTTTAAAATTTATGAGTTATATCTTGTCTCCTTGGTATGTGGGGTGTTCGTAGTCCCACTGGGCATGCCATTTGTAATCATAGGAATTTGACGTAGAGAGGAGGTTAGTATTGTGTTAGAACATAAAATAATGAAATGAACAAACTAAAATGCTAACATCTCTTGCCTAGATCATAAGGGGAGCATAATCAACAAAAATAAATGAAAATCACAACTAAAATGTAAAGAATAATAAGATACTTACCTTCTTTAAATGCTCCAAATCATTTGTCATGTGGTTTCCTCAGCTTGTGCTCAAAGAGTCTTTAGCAATGGAGCTTAGCTATCTCTTTCTCTCCTTAGCACCATTGTTGGCTTGTGGATTGGTATGGATTATGCTTGTAATGGATTGATGGCTTGGCTTATGATTTTGGCATTATAACACTATTATTTCCAATCTTTCTAAAAAACCAAGATTATAACTTTACTCTATCCAAGCTCTCATAAATGAGAGGCAAATGTTTGTTTGTATAGGTTTAGAAACTAACCCCAACTCAAGGTGAGTTAAGATGTAGTTAAATATTGGAATGGGTTCAAACCTAGACTAAGTGAGTTAATTAACCTAAGTAGAGTTAAAAGGTGTCAAAATCTCATAACTGGCAATGAATAGGCATGGGTGAGATATTTTAGGATATCAACTCATAAAAGGTAATTATGAATTCCTAGGATATTCTTGATTTTTGAATTTTCTTTTTTAGAATTTCATTAACTACTCATGGATAATTCAATTAGGCATTTGATTTGGTTTATCATGTTAATCAATTTTGTTTAGGCTTTTAGCATTTTCAAGATTTGATTTGATGTGTGCATCTTCCCCATTTAATTGGTCTATAGGCCAAATTGCATGTTGTAATGTAGTGGAATGATTGGAGATGAATCTATGAGAGGTTTATGTTGTTTATGGTAGGATACCCCAAATAGGGATGTCTCAACATGATTTTTAGCTTTGATGAATGTTGTAAAAATAAATTTGGGACGATTAGTGCTTTCTAGGCTTGATTTACAATAGTTGGTAGAAATCGGTTTAAATTATGGTATGAAGCCATTGGTGGCCAATTTTAGGTGTCTACAAATGGTAGTGCTTCTATGGGCCTAGATGATATACTTTTGAATGATGAGTTTTTAGCATGTACATTTAGTTTGTACATGTAGACTACACATATGCAGGTATCATATATATTTGACATTTTAAATTTTAGTTATATTTGTATTTGAAAGATAACAATTAATTTACATAAAAATTCAATAATATATATGTAATTTTTTATGTTTCAGGAGTAGATGGTGCCATCATCTTCATGGTCCTTTACTACATTTTCTGATCTTATCTAACCAATGTTTATATATTCACATTGAGTTTGTGGGCCATTAACTACTACATTTGTTGATGTTACTAGGGTGATGTTTACATATATAAAGATAAATTTTCATTAATATTATATTTCATGTACATGTATTTATTTATATAGATCTATGTTCAACTATAAATCATATATTGTTTGTTCAGGTGATGACCATAGTGGCCACTCCACCTCCATCTCTATGGGCTGAGATAGACATAAGCATTGTTGCTACAATGTCATCTACATAGGAAAGAAGTGAGGAACATTTTAACTTGTAATTTTGAATTATAAATATAGATTTGTTTTAATAATTTTACTCTATAATTTTGCAAATATAACTTATAGTCAATAATCTATCGGTGGAGACATAGTCCAAACATGTGTGAAATGCTCTGAGATGGTCATGATCACCCTTGCCATCATATAGTGTAATATTGGATGCCATAAACCCTATAGGTAGAGGATATATTGTTATATGTTGTGCCAATGGATTAAATAATAAAACATGAGAATCTAGTGCCTGATAAGGTTTCAAAGCACCGTGCTCTAAATATAACACCTTAATTTACAGAAAATTGGATCTCTTGCATAAGGGATTATAAATTAAGATAAGAGGAATGTGTGATAATCAGAGATAGTGTGCCCCATGATAGAGTAATAATTTTCATGGAAATTTGTTGCATACCTTGAGTTTCCCCCATTGTGATAGGTGGTACCAAAGTTGTATCCAATAGAGTCTTAATATAAGAAGATTGAGTTGTGTGTGCATTCTTGATATCAAACTTAGCTTTTAAAATGATAGTATGATCATGAGGTTACTCATGAAGTTTTTATTTAAACTCTACATAACTAATGCATTATTTAATTCAATTTGTTCCCCATTTATAAGAGGGAGTAGATCTCGAGGACCATTGTTATCTTGATCATATTGTTTGTGTTCAAAATTAGTATCATTAAAGTTCACATATTCGCTAGGTGTAGGAAAATTCAAAATTGTTGATACACCTTTATTATTATCCATATTATGAATAAGAAAAATTTGAGTATGTCTAGTCATAATACTGCCTAATATAGCACTTTATCATAAAGGAGTAGAAAGAAATTTTTTAGTTTGAATATAATATTATATGAAATTTTGAAATTTTTTTGTTAGAATAAAGTTTATCAAATCTAAAAACAAAAATTGGAAATAAAAATAAGAATGAAACATGTAGAGTAAAAAATACTCTACGTTTCACTCTAATTTTTAGTTGCGCACTGCAAAATTTTGTTCCCGCATACTTTGGTTCCAAACGGTGAAGTTTTGAAACAGAGCATAGGCTTGATTTCCTTTTGATTCATTTTTGTCTAAGTGTCAAAATCGAGCGGAAGTTGCCAAGTGTCATCAGCCGAGGCACCTTTTTCAATTTTTATAAGTAAAGCAAATATTGCCACGTATCTCATGGTAACTCAGTGGAATGTGACAAGTGTCAGCATCTGCATTTCATATCAGCATCCGCATTTCAAATCTCTTTTTAGCAGAAGGTTTCAACAAGCTAAGTATCAGGACCAGGTGGAAAGCACCGAGTGTCAACTATGGAAGGTTTCGATTTGCTTTTCTAAAAGTGACAGAAGATGCCACGTATCCTAGCTGAAGAGAGTAGAAGCCACCACGTGTCGAGATCTAAATTATCTTCATTTTGTTTCATTTATATAGCAAAGACTGTGGTGGGTCTCAAGTTTTATTTCTGAAGCAAGCAGAAGCTGCTAGGTGTCGATGTCTATGTAAATATGAAATGAGGCCTAATTGTTTCTATGATATAAATAGAGTAAAGTGGAGACTAGCACGTGTCACCTTCTGTAGGTTTCTCAAAAGGTAGCTAAAAGTAGTGGAGATTGCCACATATCCCTAGTTAAGTAAAGCAGAGATTGCCAAATGTCCTTTGTTGAGGCAAACAGAAATTGCCACCTGTCCTTATGCCTTTTAAAAGTTACTAGGATGAGAAACGCTATGGGTCTTATTTTCTATTTAAGTTGTTAAATTTTAGAAGAAGTGGATTGTGATAGGTGTCAAAGGTGAAACACTCCTGAGTAAAGACACAAAAGAGTATAAGTTATGCGGAAAGTGTCGCGTGTCTTCGGTAAGTGTTGCAGAACACGCCAAGTGTCATTCTCTAGTAATAAGAAGGTTTTCAAGGAATTTTCTAAGTGTCCTCTTTCATTTAAAAGAAGGCAGCATCCTGTGATCTATTTCAGCCAATGAATTGCTAAAAGATAGAGCTTTTCATAATCTAAGAAATATCTTCTGTTTGACACTTCCAGTTCGGTTAAATTTCAGTTGGGCCGTTAGATTGGGAACATACAGACAATCCAGAGTGAATCCAAGGCTATAAATAGAGGTGTAGAGATCACCAAAATCATGATCAGATATTAGAGAGAATTTTTTGAGAGAATTATTGTCAAGAGTTTAGACTTTCTAGAGCTGTGATTAGGAATATCATTTGCCTTTGTTCTATTTTCTTAAGTTGGAAAGTTTATGTAATTGTGCATGTTTTTGTGCCTCTTATGTGATGTAGAATTAATTCAAGGATTGAATCTTGTGCCTTTGTTGATATTTTTTGTGTCATTGCAAAAGTAGTCTAAGTTGTGTTGTCAAGAGTTTTAGACTTTCTAGAGCTGTGATTAGCAATATCATTTGCCTTTGTTTTATTTTTTTGAGTTGGAAAGTTTATGTAACTATGCATGTTTATGTGCCTCTTATGTGACTGTAGAATTCAAATAAGAAGATTGGACCCTGTGCATTTGTTGATATTTTCTATATCACTGCAAAAGCAGTCTATACTGTGAGCCTCTATTTCTATTATTTTCATCTTTTACATTGATCATGCCTTGTTTGCTCTTAAATGTAATTGAATCTTACATATAGTCTCACTGTCCTCAGGATTAAGGTCAAATTACATTTAGGCGCATCACCATAGTTAGATTTTCTTTCTTGCATTTGTGTTTTTATTAAAATTCCTATCCCTTTTCCCAGTATACACTTGATATAAAGAAGAGACCAGCTTCTCAAAAATCTAGAGGTTGTTTCAAGTCGCAAATCCCACATCTTGAAACTTCCCATTGTTGGTGTTAGAAACAAGCACAATTTTAACCATTAACAATTTTTGGCACGCTCGATGGGACACTATATTGAAGTTTCTTTCAAGATCATATGAACTAGAGAGCTACAAGGAGTCAGAGCTGTGGACCAGTAACCAAATCTCAATTTGCTATAAATCCAAGTATTCTTTTACCACCTTTGATAACTAGTCCAAGAAGAAGAGTCAACTAGTTTATACCAATACCAAGAGCAAATATGGGAGCCCCTATAGCCCCAAGAAATTATGCAAGTTGGAACACTGGTAGTCCATTGATTCTCCCAATACCACCAGCCACTTGGGACCCTATCCCAGTCAATGCCTTGAAAGCTCTACCCAAATTCAGTGGGCAAGATTTTAAAACACCTAAAGAATAGTTGTATGATATATTAGATGTTTGTGCTATACATGTTGTCACACAGCAAAATTTGGTCATAAGATTATTAGCAGCTTCTTTTAAAGGGAAATCTCTAAAATGGTACTAGTCCTTGACCCCAAATACCATCTCTACATGGGATCAACTCAGAGATCTTTTCTTTGAAAGATTTGAAGAGAAGGGTGATAAGTCTTCTTTATTACAGCAATTGATTACCATCCAAAGGGCACCACAAGAAGCAATGACTAACTTCAACTCCATATTTCAAAAGACTTGGGAAAGAATCCCTGCTACAGCTAGACCATTGCCAGGTATGGCTATAGTTTTCTATCTTAAGGCTTTAAATTCAGACATATCTGTTATGATTCAGTCACTTTGAGGCCAAACTCTGCCAGAGGCTTACGACTATGCAGTCAGAGCTAAAAATAATTTGATAGATGCTAGAAAGTTGTCTCCAAGGCCTCCCATGCCCATGTTTCCAAAGATTTCCTTACCATTACCTCAAGAAGCCCCTAAATTTATAGCCCCACCTGTGTCTATGTACACATATCCTCAATCATCTGCTAAAGAAATTGTCCCCACTCAGTCATCTAAGCTGGATGATATCAAGAATATCCTAAGGACATTTTCTAATGAGTTGACTAATATGAAAAGACAGTATAATAATTACCCTAAACCCCAATACTAGGGCTATCAAGGAAATAGATTTTCATCTCAGCCAAACCAATACCAGGGTCCTCAAGGGCAACCCTCGGCAAAATAACCCTCAAACTACCAGCAAACACTAATTAGTTGCAGTTCCTACACCCTCAGTTTCAGTGACTATTCCTCAAAATTTGAATAGGGAGATTATGCCTTGTTTCATGGGTTGAAGGGAAAAATAATTATGTGGATAACACTAATGCCTAGTGTTTCCCTTGAAACAATAATGCTCATACTACCTAGAGATTGTCCCATGGTGGTAATCTACAACAAAAGGTGAAGACACTACTACAGAGCAAAGAATAATGGATGGACAGTTTGCAAGTTGCACCAGTGACTTTGAATGGCAAGAGCCTATCAGGGGATAGTCTTACCTGATAGCTATGCAAAATTCACTAAAGTCCTAGTACAAACAATAGGGCTCAGTATATACTTGTCCCAATATAATTGCAAGGGATGTCTTTGCAATCAAAGAGGAAGAAATAGCCCTGGTCTCACCTCATCCTACGAACATGCCTTGTTCTCATGGGTTAAAGAAGAAAAGATGAAGAATCATCATTTTTCTTGAATGAAACTTCCACTTCTAAGAAATCAGTGGTGATACCTCTTCTATCAATCTGAATTATGTTCTGAGTGAGAAGTACTAGATCAAAGAGAAGGATGGTGGAACAGCCTGAAGTTGTAAATAGTCAAGGAAGTTGTGAAGTCATGGAGAATCCTCCATTTCAAGGACAAAGAAACATGCAATAGAACCTAAGTTTTAGACAAGAAGTGCCTTAGTCATTAATTTCTTGTGCATGAATCAAGTGATTCCTACACAAACTCACTCAAATGCAAGCCAATCAATGTGGCATACAAAGGAAGCAAGTCACCAGAGCTACATTCAATTCAACCACTTGTCCAACAACATAAGTCATCTTGTCGTAAAGGAGACTTTAGAAATTCTTCTTTTGATCTAGGATGGAGATAAAGATACTTAATGTATATAGTTAGATAGTTTCTCCTTTCCATATTGTTTTGTTTTCCCATTTCTATTTTCCCACTTTTCTTTTAAAAAAGTGTTCTTTGAAGACGTAGTCGACAGCTAGGCTATCAGAGATATGTTAGCCCTATATCATGATAAGATAGCTACATTTCCCACTGTTGCTAAAATGCAAAGAACATGGGCAAACATCAATACCTAGTTGAGGTTCTTGAGATCTGAATTGCAAATGGGTGATGATGACACTACTCATGCCTACACTCCATGCAGCAAGAGCCCAATTCACACAAGCTAGCCAAGATGCACTGTCTATGATGGCTTTCATCTTCAGAGATATGTTAGCATGAAAGATGATATGGCAGTTTATGGAGAACAAATAGCTATCCTCTTCAGGCTGAAGACCATTGACAAAACTCAAAAGTATAGGCTTGACTTTTTTAAACAAATTGCTTTCTCAATGGTGGAACAACTAGCCCAGTTTAAATCAAAAGGGGTTTTCAAGTACTCTTCTTATTTGTTTCACCTCATGCTATTTCAGAACTCTGACCTCTTTGCCCAACATATGTATCTTGATATGTATGACCCAAGTTTTGAACTCTAAAGGACCATTCTTGTGTCGGCATGGACACATATTTTGTCAAAGACTAGTGACCCATATGAATTTTGGGAATTATTTGTTACCCCTGCTTTTTGTCACCTCAGCCCCAAACCAGTTATGAATAGACTATTCCCAAGTGTTTCAAACCTTCTAGCCAGTTGCCTAATTCCTTGTGATTTCTATTTTGGATCCCACCATACAATTATAAGAGTTCATGGTTTTTGTGGGGAACCAAATGTTGCTACCTAAGATTTTGACTCTTAGGTTAGCATTCTTAGAGGTCACCAGGCAGGTATCTATAGTTGATAATGAATATGGCTCTGGGAAGAGGAAGAGAAAAATATATGATCTTCCATGGATGACAACCAGCATGGTTTTGGAAACCAGAGACGTTGAGATTGTGATGCTTAGAAAGTTGGCCTTCCTGGGTTTCTTACTAGTCGAAGACAAATGGGTATATGACCCAAATGGTTTCATAGCTTCCTAGATAAGGACTAACAGGGTTGCAACCAGAATTGCATATGAAGGCCACCCTTTTTGGGAAAACAAAAAAAATCTTAGGGAAGATACTCCTGGATTTTATGTTGAATTAACAGATTTGCCCCTTCCACAAAATAGACCCTGGGAAACATTCTATGTTAAGTAGAGGGATTATGATCCTAAAGTCATAATGACTTCTGGCTTAAGAAGGACATTAAAGAATAAAGATTGGGATGCTGAGAAAATTGAAGCCTATTGGAAATATAGGCAAGAAATTTGTTAGACAACCCATTCTTTTGGGAATGTAGACACAGATGAGAGATGGGAAGAACATTGGGATGAGTGCCATCTCTCCCCTATATCTAGCCTAGAGATAAGTAATTTGCTGACACCAGGTGTAGAGCTGAAAGCTAGAGCAGGGTCCAGCCAAGAGTCAGGCCTCAGGGCAAACTATAGCTGCAGTAATTGTATCAGTTTGGCCCCAATCTCTTAGCATTATGGAAAAGCAAAAGAGTGTGGTGTCTTCACCACCAAGAGCTTCCCCATCAACATCAGTTATTGAAATTTTTAGTTATCCACAAGTATCACTGATGGTAGGAAAAGAAACACAGCTAGAAGAAGAGACACCCAAGAAGTGAAAGAGGGTGCAGTTTCAGTTAGATTCAGAAGAGGAGGCAGATTCCCCATAATGCCAATTATAGAGTACTATAATTGCCCTTCAGGTAAGTATTATTCCTCCTTCTCCTTCTCAATCTCTTTCTTCTCCTATTGGCATGATGATTCCATCTAGCCAGATGACATCCACTACCACCTCTATCATTCCCATTTCTCACTTCGCCCCATCTATACCACCTCAAGCTTTAACATTACCTCATTTTTCCCCTTCTGTTCCCAAGAAACTTTCCCCTCAGATTGCCCATAGCCAACAATTGGCTATTCAATATGGTTTGCCACAGGGACATCCTTTTACAAGTGGGCACATTGCCTCTCCTTATACCTTCCAGACACAAGCAGATGCTGCTAGGAAGGCAAGAGAAGCCCAAAGAGATAAAAAAAAGATCAAGAAAAATAAGGCATTGGGTACACCCCATCTATGGCCACAATTTGACCCCATTCAGCAGCAATTGACAGTGACTCATTTTTCACCAAATTTAATAAATCCAACTGAGCAGATGCAGCTGAAGGACTACATGATGAATGCAGTGGCCATTGACATGTCCCTCTTTAGGCCACAAGACAAAATTGAGCTGCTAACCGAATCCACTTCTGCAGTTGCTGAAGACTACTTGAAGACATCAAGGAGGTTATAAAAGATGGAGGCCAATTTAGCCAAGGAAAAGGCAAACTATAATAGTTTGACCATAGAAATCAATAAGAAAGACAATGAAATAGAGAATCAAAATAAATAGTTTCAAAATACTATTTCTCTTCAGACTCACTGGCTAGTCCAGGCCCAAAATGATTCCTTAAAGGTAGGGCTAATGCAGGTAAAGGATGTGGTGATGACCCTAAGGTGGGAGAAAGTAGCATTGTAAGAAAAATGCAAAGAACACCTGCTACAGGTTACTCAATTGCAATAAAAATTGCTAAGTGAATAGAATAATACTGCGGCTATACAAGCCCAATTTCAAGTAGAGCAACAGAGAGCAGCACAATTGACACTGGAGCTGGCCAATAGGCCAAGGAATGTCAGAGTGTTAAGTCTGGTGAAGGAGCTCTATTAATCCATGTGGAAAAGAATCTCCTCAAAGATTATTTAGCTCAGGCCTTCTCTCACTTTCCTACTAAATGCACAAAAATTGTGCAAAAACGTGGAGAATTCAGTTACAAACACTCTAGCTACAGTTTTTGGGAGAGTAATGGACTCTGAAACATTGTTGCAAAAGATTTATGATGCAACGGATGCAATGTTGTCAGTAGCAGGAATTGAGAACAGAATGGTCACTGCTAAGCAAGTGAATGAGGTTCTCAGTTGCAATTTCGTAGCCATCAATTGCAGAGAGCTCCTGGATGTCATGAAAGAAGGAATTAGTGAAATGAAACAACATATTGAAGATCTAATACAATTAGGTCTTCTTTCTCCATTTCTTGATGACAACATAGTGCTAATGGTTGATGAAATTGAACCTTTGTTGTTGGCCAAATAGAGTGATCAGACAGTTTTCTAGGATCTAAGGGATGATTCATCAGTCCCTGAAGTAGACGTTGTCTTGGTTCCTGTTTCCTAGCTCAAATTCAAATTAAAGGCTACATTTCAGATTTTGCAGAATTTTTCACACAAGGATATTATTAACCTTGATTTAGATTTCAATGAATTATAGAATAAGCAAGGGTTATTTGATGATGAGTGGTCCACCTACCAAATAGCATTATTGAAGCTATAATTTTGAAATTTTTCTCTAGCAGGAGTTGTGGTTTATATTTGAGCAGGCTCAAAAGTCCTTGGGGTTGCCAATACCTGTAGAGTAAAAAATACTCTACGTTTTATTCTAATTTGCAGTTGTGCACTACAAAATTTTGTTCCCATATACTTTGGTTCCAGATGGTGAAGTTTTGAAACAGAGCGCAAGCTTGATTTCCTTTTGATTCATTTTTGTCTAAGTGTCAAAATCGAGCAGAAGCTACCAAGTGTCATCGGCCGAGGCACCTTTTGTAATTTTTATAAGTAAAGTGGAGATTGCCATGTATCTCATGGTAACTCAGTAGAATGTGACAAGTGTCGACATCCACATTTCATATCGACATCTGGATTTCAAATTTCTTTTCAGCGAAAGGTTTCAACAAGCTAAGTATCAGGATCAGGTGGAAAGTGCCAAGTGTCAACTATGGAAGGTTTCAATTTGCTTTTCTAAAAGTGATGAAAAATGCCACCTATCTTAGCTGAAGAGAGCAAAAGCCACCATGTGTCAAGATCTGAATTATCTTCATTTTGCTTCACTGATATAGCAAAGACTATGGTGGGTCTCAAGTTTTGTTTCTAAATCAATCGAAAGCCGCCAGGTGTCAATGTCTATGTAAATATGAAATGAGGCCCAATTATTTCTATGATATAAATAGAGTAAAGCAGAGACTAGCATGTGTCACCTTCTACAGGTTTCTCAAAAGGTATCTAAAAGTAGTAGAGATCACCACATATCCCTAGTTAAGTAAAGCAGAGATTGCCACATGTCTTTTGTTGAGGCAAGCAAAAATCGCCACCTGTCCCTATGCCTTTTAAAAGTTGCTAGGATGAGAAACACTATGGGTCTTATATTTTATTTAAGTTGTTAAAGTTTCGAAGAAGTAGATTGCGACAGGTGTCAAAGGCAGAACACTCCTGAGCAAAGACACAAAAGAGTATAAGTTACGTGGAAAGTGCCATGTGTCTTTGGTAAGTGTTACGGAACACGCCAAGTGTCATTCTCTAGTAATAAGAAGGTTTTCAAGGAATTTTCTAAGTGTCCTCTTTCATTTAAAAGAAGGGAGCATCCTACGATCTATTTTATCCAATGAATTACCAAAAGACAGAGCATTTCAGAATCTAAGAAATATCTTTTGTTTGACACTTCCAGTTCGGTTAGATTTCAATTGGGCCATTAGATTGGGAACATACAGATAATCTAGAGTGAATCCAAGGCTATAAATAGAGGTGTAGAGATCACCAAAATCATGATCAAATATCACAGAGAATTTTTTGAGAGAATTATTGTCAAGAGTTTAGAATTTCTAGAGCTGTGATTAGGAATATCATTTGCCTTTGTTCTATTTTCTTAAGTTGGAAAGTTTATGTAATTGTGCATGTTTATGTGCCTCTTATGTGACTGGAGAATTAATGAGAAGATTGAATCATGTGCCTTTGTTGATATTTTTTGTGTCATTGCAAAAGTAGTCTAAGCTGTGTTGTCAAGAGTTTTAGACTTTCTAGAGCTGTGATTAGCAATATCATTTGCCTTTGTTCTATTTTCTTGAGTTGGAAAGTTTATGTAACTGTGTGTGTTTCCGTGCCTCTTATGTGACTGGAGAATTCAAATAAGAAGATTGGACCCTGTGCCTTTGTTGATATTTTTTGTATCGCTACAAAAGCAGTCTATGTTGTGAGCCTTTATTTCTATTGTTTTCATCTTTTACATTGATCATGCCTTGTTTTCTCTTAAATGTAATTAAATCTTACATATAGTCTCATTGTGCTCAGGATTAAGGTCAAATTACATTCAAGTGCATGCCATAGTTAGATTTTATTTCTTGCATTTATGTTTCTGTTAAAATTCCTATCCCTTTTCCCAATATAAACTTGATATAAAGAAGAGACCAGCTTCTCAAAAATCTGGAGGTTGTTTCAAGTCGCAAGTCCCACATCTTGAAACTTCCCATTGTCGGTGTTAGAAACAAGCACAATTTTAACCATAAACAAAACAAACCCTAATAACATCTATGGTTAGGGTTTGAAAACATTCAAATAATAAATTGGTGTGTTTGATCAAATTTGGGATTTATAAAAAACCCTAAGTGATAACACTATTGTGCAAAATTAGGAGAAATATAAAAATAATATTATTCACTGATTTAGAGCTATTGTATTTTGGAAAGTTGCTAAAAATAGCAAAGTGTAATGAGAAATAAAAACCTGGCTAGAAATTATACCCATGGGAGGAATCAAAGGTTGAAACTTATTGTGCAGGGAGATCTGATGACTAGAATCATGAATTAAGAACTAGATCTCAGCACAGACAACAATTTTGTGAACATGACACTAGAAGGGTGGCACTCCTATCTAACTTGGGGTGATCCTATCCACTTTTAATGAGTGAATTAGGGTTTTTGGGTGCTTTGTGCCTTTGTTTGTAGAGCCTATGTCTAGTGCAAGAGCTTGTGATCACTTTCAAAGACCATTGTATGATAGATTTGCTTTCAAAACCCTAGCTCTTTGACATGTGAAGGAAAATTCAAATAAATGTGGAAAAAGGGGTCAACGGTTAAAGTTGGATGAGACCTCAATACTCCATGTGTTGAGCATTGCCTACATACCAATACTCCAAAAAGGGATCAAACTTTAAGTAGTTCTCCCATGCTATAGTGGTGTGTGAATAACTGGTTCAATATGTTAAATGTTGGTGTAATAATGATGTGATTAATTGTCTTAACTATGACTTGTGACCTATAAAATGTATTCAGACTTGAGCTATGAGTTACTAGGGTTATATGCAATCTGAATAAGGAGAAATAGGTACTTTTCTCTCAATGTGCAATTATGATTGTGGTGTTTTTTGATGTAAAAGCCTCCTATGTGAAAAATGGTTTGAAAAGTGTTTATAACTCATCTATTTGAAATTATTTTGAATGGGGATCATTAGGTACATAAAAAAACCTTCATATAGCTTTTAATTTTGTAAATTAGCCATTATTTGGTAAGAATACAAGATAGGGGCAAGGACACTAGAGTGATGCTCTATAGTCCCCTAGGGCATTATAGTCTAATGGGTGATTTTTTCATGTTGAGTTTTAGGTAGTGACTAAATGATGCATAAGGTTGATAATAATAGGGAGCATTACATTCAGGGGTCATTTAATCAGCATAAAGTGTGTATGGTGGTCAAAATGATCAAAAGGGTCCCTAAGATAGGTCTAGAGATGTGTGTAAAAGAGTAGTCATAAGTGCATGATTTTAGATAAAATATTAATTTATGTGTCTACAACATGTTTTTAGGCTTCCTAGCATGAGGTTTTCCCTTTTGGATTGTTATAAAGGCACACTTGAGTCACCTATTCTACCACTTGCCAATTCTAATATAGAGCCATACTTAGTCTGTCGTACATTGAGCAAAACTTTCTTATTCTTCCCAATTCTAATTTTAATCATTTGAATCAGTCCTCAAATAGGTCAAAAACATGTTTTATTCAATCCAAAGCAAAGCATGATCAAGTATTCAATCCATCCCTATATGCATTCATTTGGTTAAAGGGGAAAAATTGCACAAAACAATCTAAGTGGGAGACTAAGTGGGCTTTATTTCCCTCCTTGGAGTATTAGCTACGCAAGTAACATTCAATCATTATGGATGATTGGGGTCATCTCAACCCATTACACTCCCCTCTTTTTCTATTTTAAAGTTTTCAATTATTATAAAACCCTGCTAAGGTTTCAACATTGGAGAAGTTATTTACAAGTCTTCTGCACACTACTCAAAGTTCACATAATGACCTAATTCAAGTTGTTTCAGACAATCGTGACTTGATTTTTCATATTTTTAGCCATGATCAATACCAACTACTTTAGGTCAAAAGTGGAAGTTGGTCCTGACCCTAGTGTGATGTTTATAACCTTCTTCACCATTGGTCATAACTTCAAAGCACTTATAGTCATAATTCATGATTTCCTATTTTATTCACCTAGCAGTCAATACAATAAAATCTCATACATAAATAATTAAGTTTGTCCTTTTAATTCATATTTAGTCTTCTTTCAATCATTTGCACTTTATGAAATTTAGTCTTTAACATTCATTATGTTTGTTAGAAGTTCCTTTACAACCTTCTACTATATTCTATTCAATTTATCTTAATTTGGGTTAATCATCACACTAATTCAATTTTTTTTTTAAATGTATTGGTGAACCTATTTCTCATTCGAGCATCACTTCAAAAAAAATCATAGGGTTTATATAAATTCTTGAACATTCGACATTAAAAGACTTTTCTTTTGACTTTGGACCTAAATGTAACACTAAAATAACTTGATTTTGAGCTAAGATTTAATAAGTAACACTGACAATATTTTATTTTAACTTTAGATCTAATATCTAATACTAAAAACACCTTCTTTTGACCTAGAATTTTATGAGAATTTACTAATCTCCATACACAAAAAAAATTCTTCTTTTTCTAAGCATTTAATTTCATGTTTTATTTAGAGTATCTTTTCCATTATATTATTTACAATATATTTATTTTTAAGATCTTTCATTTCACTTTTTTGTTACTTATTTTTTCAATAATATATGGATATAGTGGATGACCACTCATTGCTTCCAGTAGTTCAAAAATCATAGCCAAAATGTAAATATCATTAATGCAAAATTTTGTCAAATCAAGTATAACATGGGAGCAAGAGAATTGACATATTTCAAATGTTATACTACTTACTTTACACCCCCTTGATGGAACTATTGTGACAATAGAAAGTGATAAGACTCATGCATGTGCTAACAATAATTTTAACCCTGTTGATGAAAAATAATTTGGTGAATACCTTGACACTCATCCTAATGACATTGACTCTTTGCTATTTGTATCCCAACAAGAACAAAAGAAACATGATCATGCTATTACATATAAAGAACCAAAATATTCTATTGAGCACACACTTGTAAATCCTACCATAGGTGTTACTACTACTATCATTAATACTATTAGTACATATACACCTTTAGGCTTAAAGGAAAACTCATCCATAACCTTTGATAACTACACACACTACATCACATACCTTGCCTAATGCACAATCCCTCGAGCAAACTATTACATTTTTGTATGTTAAGACATTGCATTTAGATCAAGGTATATCAAAAACTATCCAATCATTAGATTCATAAAAGCTTTACTTCATAGTTCATTAGCACCCATATTACATCATACCCTTTGCCTACATGATTTGTAGCTCCTAAACAACCACTATACGTGTAACATCCCTATTGGGATCTAATCAAAAATACATGTTTTTTTCCAAATAAATACATATACAAAACTAGACTACATCCCGAGATTCTAACAGAGATAATAAAGCAAACATGACATAAACTCATATTATAACATAAAATATGGATCTCTAATAACATGAGAGAATGACAACTCAATATATAAACATTTTAAATCAACTTATGTAAATACATAATCACCACTGTCAACGTGCATCAATGTATATTTATGACTCTTCATTAATATTTTACAATAACAAGTATAATATAATACAATGTACAAATAAGATACTTAGTTACCCCAGAGCACAGTTCCCTAACTTCAAGTATCTGTGAAAATATCAAGTGTCATCTCAATTAGTAGTACTGTTGTGGGGAGGGAGAGCATCATCTACACACTTTTCCACACCAACCATGGACCAATAATCCCCCACACTATCCTATCAGGGAATGGCCCTCCATTCACGGATGGGTAGATCATGATGGCATGGGAATCTAGAGAGACTAGCAAGTACCTATGTGTTGTATGATTTCTAACTAAACATGTAGTGTATCATTGAAACACTATCTATTGCAAGATATCTCACATACATGTAAATCATACTCATGAAATGATAATATCTCACTAAACATACTTTGGCCCAAAGTTTTAAAAATAGTAATATAAAAGTGATCTATAGATCTATCAATTTCATGCACACACTTGATTGGACTGCCTTCATCTACTATTGTAATTCCAGTAAGCCAGTGAAGTTCGTCTCACTCCTTACTCCGTATTAACAATATAGATTGGTTACATATAACTCAACCACAAGATTCATCAACTTGCCTCCTACTAGTAAATGCATAACATGGCATGCTACACATAGGAGTAATAACAACATACGTTTAGTCCATCAAACATATGCATGAATATTTCATTATATTCTATCTCATACTAGAAATAATGATCACAAATATACCACCCGAGTAAACTTACAATTTAACAATATAATTGGTTTTCAGTTGTCTACACCCTATGATAACCCATAGTACCACAGTCTAGTGTTCCAAGACTTGATTACCAGTTTTCCATAATCAATCATATGAAGTAGTCTCAAATACATGAAAACACAAGTGTTATACAAGTAACTATATATAATAAAGCAAGTTATCATTCCACAAAACATAATAACATACCAACACAACATTTGCTAAACTCCCATGTTTTTATGCATACATACACAAGTCTTACCAACTATAATAACACACACTATCCACAGTAATATCCAATATGTATACAATTAAAAAATTCAAATATAGATATTATTTTAGGCATAATAACTATAGTAAGTACCACCTAGATACAACATATTTTTATATTATAGTACCCTATGATATCTCATACTATCATAGGTTCTCAACTACATAACAACACAAACTCCAAACTTATGATTTTCAAGACTCAACCGATCTATGCAAGCAAACAATAAACAATTATACCACCTAGGTATACTGCATACAAGAATACCAAAGTATCATAACATGTAAACATACATCATGATGCACCATTATGCACTAAGTATAGCTAAATGTTTATACATAATAACACACTCATAGTATGTCATGCACACAAGTATTCCATACTGAATACACATGATTAACAATCATTCATATTATTAATAGTGAGTCATGCAATTTCATAAACCCATTATCCTACTGACTCATTTGCTTCTAGAAGACTATTCCAAAGGTTATGGTTCCTGATTCCTATGAATATTAATGGCTTATTCAGATCATCTAATGAACTACATGTATAATCTTCACATACAAGTACTTGCACATCCTAATGACCATAGGTAGGTATTATAATGTTATGTAATTTCTAAACCATGGTTTAGTGTTTTAGTTGTAACTACTAAGCATAAAAATCAACAAATAAAGTGGTTATAAATACATGAAACATACTTTGCATACAATAGCTAGAAGAACCAGAACTTCATTTTCTCGAAACGTAAGTAATCTAGTTTCACAACCAGTTTATATTTGGGGTTTAAATTAAAATCATTTGCTAAACTATTTTATTCAATTCTTTCATTTTTTGGTTAATATTCCTACCAAGAATATTAACTACGAAATCCACCCCAATTTTCTAATTATGTAAATAGTTATAACTTAATAAAATATCACATTCCATGTGATGGGTTTTCATATACCAAGTATCTAAAAATTTTGCTAGTTTTAACCCACAAAAGAGGTAGTTATATTTTACCTGTTTAACCCATTTACACTTTGTTATGGTTAACTATACAACAATGACTAAGAATCTAGTTTGTGTTATCATTCTTAAACAAGATTTATGCCTATTGAGCAATATAATTCTAATGTCATTGTAGCTAAAGTGAAAATCCATTACAAGACTTGAGAATTTATATCAAAACCCAAATTTAATTCCTTTTATAAATCAAGCTTACCAATTCCATCTAAGTCCTGCTTCAAAAGATGGTTTATTATAAATTTCCTATAATATGTTTGGCAAAAAATAAAATTTTCGCTAACTCTTCAACTTACGTTTTGCATATTTTATCTAACTAAGATTTTATTTCTAACTTCAACCAGAAGTTTGCTATAGAAATCTCAATTACTGTTTTCAGCAATTTACTTTTATTATTTACTTGTCCCATGCACGTGCTCAGCATTGTTACATTTGCTTTAAAAAATATAAAACAGTTTTATAATATTTTGTTATTCATGAATAATGTGCCTCATTTTATATGTATGCCTTATAATGGCATATAAAGTCATGAATAATCCATTTAATAATTTATAGTGGTATATACCATTTATACCCCCTATCATGAATACTATTAAATGGATAGTGATTACAATATATATACCATTAGTCATAAACTACAAATGAATATACCACAGTCATTATACATTAGTCACTATATACATTATAAAATATTGTATTTAGAAGTTATAGTTTGATTAATTCACTATATACCATACAGAACCATTATGCTATATGATCCAATAGTAATATTGTTATACAACATTCTAATCATTATTGATTATGTGGATTCCAAAGATATTGTTTATCATTGGTAAACAGAACTAACATATAGCATTCTTTACTAATTATAAGTAACTTATATACCAATTCCATGCTATTCTAGCTTTATATACATATGAAACGATATATATTAAACTCAAATCACTAGTCTAACTAATAATCTAGATTACATACTCAAATCACTAGCATTCTATACTGAAATGCTATATATCATACTCAATTATATATATATATATATATATATATATATTATATATATATTCATATATATTGCTTCAATTGAAAAGTAGTTATTACAAAAGTACACCATCTTTCAACATTCTAAAAGTATTTCCAGCAACTACAAACCAAAATTTATGATGTCCTATAGTATATATATTATTTGTCAGATATGTTAGTCATATGACGCTTAGGTGGATTGTTTGAGTTTAGTTAAAAAAATTATACAATCATTTTGAAGCATGGTTGGTCGATGCATACATATCAAATTTTGTTTAGATATTTAAATGTAGTTTGATGCCGTATAGGAAAAAGTAATAATTTAAGACCTGAATTAAAATTTATTGTTTATAGTTACACATGTCGTATATTAATAGTTTTTTTTTTTTTTCCCTTGTCTAAAGGCCATCATCGTACAGCGTCAATCCCTACTACTAATAATATAAAGAGATATTCTAATTATTTAATTCGCTGAAATAATATATCAGTGCCCTATAAAAAGACCAATTTTAGTTGTGATGCCATGTTTGGAAAAACTAATGGAAGTATTAATAGATAAAACCAAAATTTAGATGCCCAATTATATATAACAATTCTATTTTAAGAAGTAAGTTAATTATGCAATGAGGTGATGTCCTAGATCTGCATAAATTGACATCTTAAGAGATGACTTCCATGTTAATCTAAATCATAAATGATTCCCTCTTCTAGCTTTTAATTTTTCACATACCATTTAATTTATAATGTATAAATATTATCAAGTTTTCAAGTAGGCTGACATTAACTTGGACACCTAGAGAAGAGAATCAATAAGTAAGCACTGGTATATTTATTCCAATTTTCATCAAAATATTTTGTGGCTAAAATCGAAGTGCATTACTTGCTAAATAACTCACTGAAAACTCTACCTCTTTTCTCTCAAAGCAACGTCCTTTTCTTCATTTCTTCTCTCTGGCCTTCTTCTCTCTCTCAAGCATGAGATATCCACCATTCTTCCATAATTCTTTCTCTTACATAGAAAAATATATGTTAATTCTTTTTTTTCATATTTTTGTTTTTGTTTTTGCCAATTTTAAGACCTTTGATTCTTTTTTATTTTATTATAGTTTTTTTTTTTTTTTTTCTCTTTTTTCTAATTTCAATGTTTCTCTTTTTTTTAAATAATTCCATTTTAATATTCTAATATAAAATTCCAATTTCCTATTAAACGAATTTAACATTTAATTATGCTTTAGCAAATTAATGGTAAAATCATGAATAATAACCCATTTTAAATTTTACCTTTATTAATTTTACATTTATGTGTATTAAGGACTCATTAGGCTAAACACACAAGGGAATTTATTCCTATAATTTACCTACTCAAGAAATCATAGAAAATAATAATTTAAACAAACATCAAAACAATCATTTTTAAATGTATTTTCTATCATGACTAATTATTGTGGTGTGTACAAGGTTTCACTAGCTATCTATCGACCAAGGATGTCTCCATCTACATCATCCTCTCCAATGATGCTCTCCCTCTAAGATGCTCGAGGGAAGAATTCTCCTGCATCCACCTCATAACACACAGGTAATTAGATATTTTCACATGATAATCATAAGCAATAATATGTAACTAAATCAATACATTAATATTCTTAAAAATGTAAATGCATACATCATCCAATTCAATATAGGCAATCATGTATTATCATCTAACTAAGCAACATTCTATTATCTTGAAATAGCATAAATCTCAAGCTTAGTTAGAAATATAACCAAATCTAAATTTGTTAATTTCGGATATCCATAGATAATCTAGTAATTTTTTCTAGTGATAAATCAGGATGTAACATCCTTCCCCCTTAAAGCTAGTCATTGTCCCTGATGGCTCTTATTCAAATATAATGTTTTAACAATTTGAGAAACTAATGTTTAGTTCCTAAATAATAAGGGGTCTGGAGTAAGGAAAAATCTAATTTATTATGGTAAAATATAGATTTTTATCAAGTAAATTACATGAGGAAAAGAAATAAACTTATCTAAAAATGGATTGAAATAGATGATTTAGGAGCTAGAAACTGAGATGCAAGACTGGGACACTGTCTAGAATCTAGATCTGGACTTTGTTTTTTGATTAGGAAGGAGTGTTAAAACTAGACAAAAGTGGCACTGGTGTTTTAGTCCACCTCTACCATTGTTGTCCTAAGGATGTAAGCTTTTTAGGTTTTGTTCACCAGGTTAGTATGAGTTTATACACCAAATTTTGGAGGTTAGAAGTCCACAGAGCTCATTGTAGATCTATTTTAATGTGCAAAACCTTGTATTCATCTACACACATGCAAACAACAAATGCATTAAAAGAAAAAGGGGGAAATTTTGGTTTAGAAGAAGAATGATCGCATGATCTAGAACCTCTATTGTCCTGATCACTACTTACATTAACCCCTTAGCTAGGGTCCCAGATCTAATGTAGTTTTCCCTTAGGGAACATGCATAATCAATGTGCATGATAAATGTAAGAATGACTTTCACGTAGGCCCTTCTTTGATCAAGCATGCAAGTCTATGTGTGATGTAGAATGTTGAGTTATACTATTGACTAATTTTTATTATGTCTATTGTGCCAAAGTAATAAGTGTTAGATATAAAATGCCTTTTGAAGTCCTTTATAAAGGAGATTCTTTATTTTAAATTTGAGAGATTTATTTGCATTTAGCTGACATAGGGAAACTTAAAGATGAAGCTAAGAAGATGGCTAGCACCTATTGAGAAAAGGAAATTGATTGTTGAAGGTAAAAAAGGCTTTGGATAAGAGCGCTAGAAATGGATACTAGTGGCACCAATGCTATCGTCCAACCCCAACACCCTTGTCCTATAATCCTAGGACATGGGGGATGGAAAGAAGATAGAAAACCTAACCTGGCTATGGTGGAATGTCTATTTTAAAGGCTCAAGAAGACCATAAATAGGTAAAAGGTGACTTAAACATAGAACAAGACCAAGATGATAAAAAATGAAAGACATGGCTAAATGTGAATAAAGCTCATATTTTCCAGTTAGAGTCTCATGTGAAAGGATTATGAAAAGACATGATATGTGTGGTTGCTTGACCAATTTAGGGTGTACACATTTGCCCCCCTTTTATTCTAGTGATGTAATGAAATGAAGTACTAGAGTACAAGAAAGGAAAAAAATGTGTATCTAAACCTACCTATGTGGAGATAAGTGTGCTAAAAGAAGGTCCAACTCACTTCCTGGCTACATAAGTGGATGGAGAGTCAAATAGTGCTTAGATAAAGAAGGAATCCTTGAAATAAATGCCCCTATACTGAATCTAGAAGTAGAATTTGTATAACATGGAGAAGGAGGGCAATGCTTGCCCCTTGTGTTGAATTTGACTGGAATGAGAAATGCTCAAAGGTCCAAAACCAATGTTTGCCCTCTGTCCCACATAAACTCATGTAATATGGAATGTGTGTATAAAATCTATATGCTATGAAGAGAAAAATCTATCATGCCTCCACTCCAAATAATCTAAACTAGAACTGAGAAGTGCTCAAAGGTCCCAAACTAATGTCTACCCTCTATCTCACACAAACTCGTATAGTGTAGGTTTGGGTAATGCTATGGACCAATCACTACAAATGATCATATGGTCTAACTTGGTGACGACCTAGGTACAGCTAGGTGTAATCTAAAACTTTGGTAAATGTGTAAAAAGAGAATGGCATGTCTTTTCCATTCTAATCTATATAACTTGGATGATGAAGAACATGAACATCTATGCCATGCCCCCAGATTTGATATATGAGTGATGCATATGTATAATCTAGAAATCTATATAACCACATATGAAATGAGTTATCGTGACATGTCCCATGTGCAAAATTGGAGATCAAAACATTATGCTTTGTACTATGCCTATAATCTACTATCTGGTCCTGTAACTATGTCATGCTATATGAAGTTATATGTATGAAACATGGAGTAATGTACATGCCCCCGAATTTGATATCTAGTCTGAATCTATATCGAAGTCACTAGGAATCCATATAATCTGAACCACTATATATCTAACTAATCTAGTGTATCTATAAATAGAAGGTATATCCCTTCAAATGTCTTAAGTAATGATGAGTGACCCATGTAGTCTATATCACTATATATCTTGATGGATCTAAGCTAAATTTGTTAATCTGATTGCTAGATGTGTAAGATTCATGGTGTATCTGTAAACTAAATGTGTATCCCTCTAAATGTCCTACGTAATGCTAAGTGACCCATGTAGTCTAAATCACTATGTATTTACACCGATCTAAGTTGAATCATATAATCTAAATAATAGAGGTGTAAGAAACATGGTGTAACCATATATAAGAGTGGATAGGCATGTTGGATAAGTATAAAAATAGGAATAGTAGGAATGATTCCCCCCTTTTGGGTAGCGGGATGAGATCTATGATAGAGGAGGTTGAGCCAAAAGTGATGACTAGTGGTGTAATGATAGAAGTGAGGTTGGTATAGTTTGAATTGATTGAGAAGTTGCTTGATTGATTATATTGAGTTTTTTCAAAAGTTGAATGAGTTATTGATTGGTTAAGCTAAATTATTTTATAGTTGAATGAGTCTTTGATTGGTTAGGACAAAATTGTATGTTTGGGTAAAAAATTAGTATATAAATGTGTGTGTCATAGTAGGCAGATGATGTAGTAAGAGAGTGAGGCTCATGTGATATCGAAGGTATCATTGTTATGATTCTATGGAACAAAATGGTTTGTAAAACAGAGCTACAGGGTTGAAGTTATGGGGGAAAAGGTATTTTTTTTTAATGAGAAAGTTGTTTGATATAAGAGAATTGGAATGATTCTTGATTCATTTGTCTGTTGAATAGGTTGAGATTAGGATCTCTAGAGTAGGAGATATATCGATAAGATGAGAACCTATCATGACCTATTTTGAGTAGTTGGCAGCCAAAGTAGAGGTTGGTGGGGAGGTTACCCTAGCAAATAGCTTAAATGTGTGATTTTTGCCTATTTAAAAGCCTATTTTTTATGTTTTTGAGGTGTTTTAAGTAGCCTAGGAAAGTTTTAACTAGTTTCAGCACTCATGTCCCTTCTCTAGCATTATTGTTTAAGCTCCATCATTGTCATCTAGGTTGTAATGCTCCTATCTAGCATTGTTGTCCTATACCCAGTGTTGTTATCTTAGAGGCTAGATTTTTTGAGCTATTGCTTAATTTAGTTGTTATGTTTGTGCTTGGTTGTTGATTTAGCATGGTTAACTAATGTATATGCTATTTTTTGGTGTTTTTTAGGGTGAGGTATAGATGAGAGAGTTATATAGAGGTCAAGTTATGGAGACACTATGGTTGTTACTTTTATCAGCTGATGAGAGGGTTGTGATGGATAGAGTAAGGTTGGGTTATGTGTGTGACCTAGGCCTTATGCAGTGGGATAGGTATCTAATTACCACCTTATGTGAGAGGTGGAATGTAGATATGTGTACTTTCTAGCTTCCTACTAGGAGATTATGATTATTATAGAGGATGTGTACCATATTTTGCACTTACTAATTAGTGGGCATCATGTGACATTGTAGGATGACATGGGTGTGGATGTTATTGATCATGAATCCCTATATTTTTTTGGTGTGCCCTCAAACATACATAGGGAAGGTAGTGACAGTGATTTATTATTATCAATTATCATGCAGTTGAGTGTTTCATGCCTATGGAAGTGGTTAGTCATGTTGTTGGCTTCATTTGTTGTTGTAGATGGGTGTGGGGTGTCAATTGCATACAATATGCATAGGATTATGCATAGTATAGAGGTGTATAGCACTATGTTCTCATGGGGTAGGACTATGCTTGGCCAATTATATAGGGATATTTATAAGTTTACTTAGGAGGCATTCAGTGATGGAATGAGTACAGCTACTTTATTACATTGTTGGGTAGTTTTATAGTCAATAGGATTATCGAGGGAGAGGTGGGCACCCCCACATCCATATGGGGAGTGGTGGATGAGTACCTTGGCTATCAAATCTCCTGGAATAGATCATTATAGATGAGATTTATATAGATTGGTGGCTCAAGATATCATATGGAGGCCCTATAGAGGATTCTCTAGGTGGCCCAAGGATGGAGTGCAGTTACGGTAAATGAGGGTCAGTTATTGGTTATATGACCATTAGACTAGAGTGTATGAATGTTTTTAGTATGAGCATGTGACTAGATAGTTTGGGGTATCATAGGATGTGCCCCTAGTAACATGAATGTGGGTGAGGAGTGTGTAGGTACCAGTGAGGGTAGGAGCTCATGGGAGACCTTCTGAGGTTGAGTTAGCACCATTACCTTTGGATGCATGATATGTGGTTATATATATTCCTAATGTAGATGATGTTAGATGCACAAAGGCATATACCATGTGGTGATTGAGGCATCGATGGGCTCTGTTATATCCTATTGATGGAGGGGATACCCTCGAGTATGAGGACCCTGCTCTGATCCAGATGATGGGAGGTAATCATTGATTATATTTGAATTATTGTTCAAGTTTGTGCATGTTTTAGATTATTTTGAAAATGTATGTCTAATGTAGTGTTGTACTTTTACATGTAGGTGGAGTGGAAGGTGCTCAAGATGAAGCACAGGCTAGGGTAGGAGGTGGAGATGATGGGTTTTGAGAGACCATCATTGAGTCTACACTTTGTGAGCTCACACAGCATTTTCCTAATGATGTTATGGAAGAGGGTTTGATTGAGTGAGCAATAGTTACAGTTGGCATTTATGCTCATTTTTTTGATAGGGCTACTATAGCTATAGTTGCATATGCTAGGGCAATAAGAGAGAGGGATGAGATGAGGGTTGAGCTAGATAGGCATAGGATGCCTCCACTTGATTATGGATTGGTGAGTACATGGATCATGGATTTGTGTATGGATTTACAAATGTGGTATATATATTTGCATGAGGATCATGGTTGGTTACTGGAATGAGATAGTCAGTGTAAGAGGCATTCAGGAGCTCAAGGAGGTGCAAGGTTATTGAGTGCTAGGTTAGACTATGGGACTATTAATAGAGGAGAGAGTGAGAGTGAGAGTGAGAGTGAGGGCATGATGCCTATTCATGATTGATTGTACTTAATAAAGTGTACATTTATTCAAAAACTTGGTTATATATATATGGATGTTGGTTTGATTTTAGCTCATGCGTATTATGTTATGGGATTTGAAATATTTTGTTATATTTTATTACATATGGTTGTTGTAGAAGTAGTTGATTTGGTATTTGATGTTGAGGCTACATATGTGTTTGGTAAAATGGTACGTGGGATATGTGAATTGATTGTTTGTTTGATAGGTTTGATGCTAGCTTTTGATTTGTAATCATATGTAAGTAAAAATTTGTTGGTTTTGTAATTGGGAAATTGTTGCGATAAATTGAGTTGGTTTGAGATTGGCAAATTTTTTGGATGGGTTGAGTTGGTTTGAGATTGGTAAATTATTTGGATAAGTTGCATTGGTTTAATATTGGTAAAATAGGATTTGGTAAGATCTAGTTTTTTGATAAGTTAGTTTTTGGTTATGGATAGTTATTAAGAATTAAAAACATGAGTTGTTAGAATGTCATAATGTAAGATAGCACATTGTGCATATTACTTCCCTGACAGTGGCTCAAGAATATAAAGGCTAGCTAGACCTTTGGCTCCATCATTGCCCTACTAAGTGAAGCTATGAACTAATGTTGATATGAATGTGTGTCGTATCACTATGTGTTGTATCACTATCTAAATCTTGTTGGCTAATTAAATAAATGCCCATACTGCTCATGTTGTGTAGGAACATGCTTTGTATGTGATACTATCTGTGATGCACTAATTATAGTTATACATGGAGATTTTACAAAATATAACTTTATTGGTCATGTAATTGAAATTATGTGTTGTGAAGAAGGCCCATCTATCCATAATTATATACCATATGGCCTCTACTATGATGTGTATGACTGATCCATAGATCAAGTTGGAGCTGAAACCTATGATGAAGGCTCATTTAATCTTAATTATAGTGAGTTGCTACATGAGATAAGACCCAAAAAATATGGCCATAGTGAATATTTCTCATGAGCAGTACTCTATGATGTGGTTCATTTAATCTTAGCCATAGTGGATTGCTACATGAGAGAGGACCTAAAAAATCTGGTCATAGTGAATATTTCTCATGAGTAGTACTCTACTATAGTTCCTGTGACTCTGTTGGATATGTGTATAGAACTACACTATGTACTCCTCAGACTACAGTGTTATATGTAGGTTGCTCTCACTATACTATTTTCCAAACCTTTTGAATAAGTGTAATAGGAGATCTCCTATGAGGCTCTATCTTAGGACCTACATTTCTCTCACGATGAGTGATCGATGATTCCTATAAAGGAATGTCTTGGGATAACTCAATCATGGATGAATGAGGTTTGTGGTTCCATGATGAAGGAGATCTCAGTGCCCCCCATGTGAATGCTATGATGCCATTATCAACACATCTATTAATGCAATCTCTAAGTCCATAATAATCATTATCTCTATGTCTATGGATATGATGATAGTTACAAAAGGGTTGATGTGGTTATTTTTGTAGGAGATGTGTATCTTATCAATGAGTAGAAGGTAATATGATTAACCTCCTATAAAAGAGTACTGATAATATGATAGATGGGCTATCTTGCTTTGAATCAAACTATAGTGGTGCCTTGATGTTGTTCTTTGTAGTGTATATTATAGGTTGTACTCTAAAGACTTGCTCTCTGATCTTAACTAGTTGTTTTTCCAGTTATGGTCTCCTATCTTGTTTAGGACATGGTGGATGTTGGATGATCAAAGATGTAGATACTATTGTGAAATCTAGAGTAATCCAATCAATTTAATCTACCTCAATCAATCCCAATTTCTTTTCCAAATCTAAAATTGTATAGCATAAATGCCTGAAAGAAGACTCTGTCTGATATAGTAGATGCTCGAGGAGAGGTTGGAAAAGTTCCTTAATAAAGATATGTTGAATTTTTAAATATATTAGTTTGTATATCAATCTGAACATGTGATTCTTGAATCGTAAGATATAATCACTAACTGGCTCTAAAGTATTCTGATGTAAAGTTGTGAGTTTTTTATATATGACACGAGGGTCCATGTTTACTATGTTTACTATGTAATGTCTGAGAAATGCCTCCTCTAAGTCATCATATGTGTGTAAGGAGCCAATGGGGAGTAGATGAAAGAACTTATTTTATGCTTCCCCCACTAATGTTTGCTAGAATAACTTGAGTAGAATCAAAGGACTCACATGAGATGGCAAAGCCTTTTGAAAAGCTTGCAAGTATACAAATGGATCCCCAGTTCCATCAAAGTGAGGCAATGATGGTATCTAGAAATGCTTAGGAAATTAAGCTTTTATGAATGTCTTCAGAATTAGGTTACCATGTAGATCATTGGCATCTATCCAAGACTTGTAAGCCTTGTTTTCCAAGGTAAGGAGATGTACTTGGTGTTGTAATTCACCAATTGCATGCATCAAAGAGAGAATCTCCTAGGATGGTACATTAGCATCTTAGAGTGGTTCATTTAATCATTGAATTTGATTATTAATTTTAACCATGGAAATGCTACATTTAGTAATTCGATCATACATAAGGGGTGTGCTCACTTGAACCTTGGGAGTAATGGTAATTTAGACCTTACTAGAGGGATGTGGGCTACCATTCTCTTTAGTGAAGAGTGAGAACTGGGTTCTAATGTAATGAGGAGTGGCTTGGGAGATTCATTGATATCTTTATGTTTTAGTGTATCACATTATAATTGAGTAGAATATGTGTTATTTACATAAACATGTGCATTATTTGAAATAGAATCATGCATAAAAGTAGAAACAACATTTAGAAGTGCATTATGTTTGAGAGGAGTGAGAGAAGATTTAGAAACATGATATGCATATTCTTCTTCACTATGTGCTTACTAATCATCATTTTTCCATGCATTGTCATCATTGGAATATTGTTCATAATCACTCTCATTTTCATATTCATTTGCATGTTCACTATCATACTCATTATCACTTTCAATGCAACTAGGGAGAGGTGTAAGAGAAGAATTTAATTCTTTTCTAGTATGCAATAAAGTATCATTTTAAATTGGAATATCATGTGTATCTATTTTATCCATGGATGGAGTGTATGCATGATTTTCATGTGCAATATGAGAAATAAGAGAAGAAGAGTTTTCATTGAGACATTATTTTGACAAAGTAGAGTTAGGAACATGAGATGCATCATTTGAATTATGTATTGCCAATTTGATTCCATTGCATTTATATTTTTGTAATTTGAACATAGAAGTAGCAAAAGAGAGAGAGAGAGAGAGAGAGATTAGGTTCACATGGAATCAAATTATCACCAATAAGAGGTTTACTTAAAAGTGCATGATTAATTTGTTCATTTGGTGTATTGTGTATAGGAGAATGAGGTGAAAAGTATCTTTCCCATTTCTCAAAATTATTTTCTTCGGAAGAGGGAATAAAAGAGATAGGTTTGAGAGAAGAAGATGCATCTATTTGTACTTCACTATAACTATCATGTATATCATCATATTCCTCATTACAGTAATAGTATTTATTTTCATTCTAAATGAAATCATTTTCCATATTTTTAGCTAATGTGCAATTTTGTCCATTCATTTTCATAATTATGAGAAAAATTTAAAAATTGATCTATGGGATGAGAGGGAAGAAGTTCCTTAGTGGCCATTTTATTTCTTTCACCAAAGAGAGTAGTGAAAAGTATTATTAAGCAAATAAATGCAAAAATAACTATGAACATAGAGATTTTGAGAATACTTTTGACTATCCAAATAATTTACAAAAATTCCAAAGTATTTTTCTAAAAATTGTAAGGGAGGAAAACTTGGGGTTTGAGGATCTAGTTTGGAAATCTAGGGTTTTGATCTAGGGTTTTAGAATTTTTTAAAATTAAGCAATAATTTTAAATTCTAAAAAATAATTTTTGAATAGAATAAATGCACAAAATTTTATACAAAAATTAGAAATTAGAAATTTAAATTTTTGCACAAGAAAACTACTAATATTTAAATTTTGAAATTATTTTTGATAAAGTAAACAATTTATAAAAATTCCAAAATGTTTTTCTAAAATTTGCAAGGAAATAGGCTTAAGGTTTGAGGACCTAGTTTGCAAATATAGGATTTTGAGGTAGGGTTATAGAATTTTTGAAAATTATGTAAAAATTTTAAATTCTAAAAATAATTTTGAATAGGATAAATGCATAAAAATTTATACAAAAATTAGAATTTTGAAATTAAATTTTTTTTTGCACAAAATATGAAGGAAAAAACCCTAAGGGTGCCTAGGGTTTTATATTTATCTGAAGTAAGTTGGGTTTATCAAATGTTTTAACAATTTTGGGAAACTAGTGTTTAGTTCCTAAATAATAAGGGGTCTAGAGTAAGGGAAAAATCTAATTTAAAATGGTAAAATATATATTTTTATCAAGTATATTACATGAGGAGAAGAAATAATATTATCTAAAAATGGACTGAAATGGATGATTCAGGAGCTGGAAACTGAGATGCAAGATTGGGACACTATCTAGAATCTAGATCTAGACTTCATTTTTTGATTGGATAGGAATGCCAAAATTGAATAGGAGTGGCACTAGCATTGTATTCCACCTCTGCCATTGTTGTCATGAGGATCTAATCTTTATAGGTTTTATTTTTTAGGTTAGTGTGAGCCTATGTACCAAATTTTAGAGGCTAGAAGTCAACAGAGCTCGTTGTAGGTCTATTTTAATCTCCAAAACTTTGTATTCATCTACACACATGTAAACAATAAATGCATCAAAAGCAAAAAGGGGAAAAACTAGGTTAAGGGAAGAATGATCATGCGATTTAGAACCCATGTTGTCATAATTGCTACCTACATTAACCCTCAAACTAGGGTCTCAGATCCAATGTATTTCTCCCTTAGGGAACATACATAATCAACATGCACGATAGATGCAAGAATGAATTTCACCTAGGCCCTTCCTTGGTCAAGCATGCAAGTCTATGTGTGATGTAGAATGTTGAGCTATACTATTGATTGATTTTTATTATGTCTAATGTGCCAAAGTAGTAAGTGTTAGATATAAAATGCCTTTTGAATTCCTTTATATAGGATATTATTTATTTTGAATTTGAGAGCTTTATTTGCATTTGGTCAGCATTAGGAAACTTAAGGATGAAGCTAAGAAAAGGGCTAGGACCTATTGAGTGAAAGAAACTGACTATTAAAGGTAAAAATGGCTTTGGATAAGAGTGTTGTAAATGGACACTACTGGCACCGACATTGTCGTCCAACCCCAGTGCTCCTATCCTACAGTCTTGAGACTTGGGAAGATGGAAAGAGGATAGAAAACCTAACCTAGCTTAGGTGAAATGTCTATTTGAAAGGCTTGGGAAAACTAGGAATAGGTAAAAAGGTGAGTTAAGCATAAAACAAGACCAAGATGACAAAAAATGAAAGACATGGATAAATGTGAACAAAGATCATATTCTCTAGTCGGAGTCTCCTATGAAAGGAATATGAAAAGACATGATATGTGTGGTTGTTTGACCAATTTAGGGTGGATACAGATAAGTTATCAATAAAAAAATATTTCTTAGCAAAGCAACAATATAATACATAATGTCAAACTAAGCAAATAAATGGGAAATTACCTATAGAACTCACCATAGTTCCTCCAAGTTGCATTATTGGCAAAGTATTGGTCCTATAAGACCCTACTCAATGACATATCTAAATTAATTAAACACGGTTGTGAGTATTACTCTGATTGATTCTATCATGACCACTTTGGGGTCTATAAGTATCATGAAATGCCTATATACTATAAGGCTGACCACTTATATTACCTTGAAGGGTCCCATAAATCTTAATGAAACTTTACTGACTTCTCAAAACACATAAGATTATTATACAAGTCAAATTAAATGACCAGGAAGAGTTTCACAAAATCTTCCAACCCTCAACACATCTCTCTATCCTAGAGAGTGTTTTTCTCATTCTGGTGAAAAGTAATTAGGGAAACTGGAAAGAATAATGTGTAGAAGTTAATACTATCGCTACTCCACATAGTTCTAGATAAGTATAACATGTCCATACTAATATTTACTCAATTAGATCTCCTGATAAGTACAATTATGAATAGGAATAATAAATATAATTATACAAAAATCATTGAATAATCATCCATATGGAATCTCTATCCACCATATACATGCATACGACTATATTTGACAAGTTTTGCTTATCAAATCCTAGATTCAACAAGTTTGTCTATCAATCCAACTCAGTACTAATAATCTGAGTTAATGTGAGGCTAAGTAGGATATTTTTCTATCACTTAAAACTCGCGTTCCAAATTCACCACTCTTCCTTTAGGTCTCCATAACCTAATGATCTTAAAATGTACACAATGTTTTAAAGAATTATAATTTTATGTTATCTGATCATTGAAAGTAAGTGATATGCTCAATGATTCTAGATGTATCCTCATACATACAAAAAAAATCATACAATCAATCTGTAATTATATTAAGTTACTACTAGCCACACATAACTAGTATCATATTTCATAGTCTTAACATATAGAGTTATATTCATAGTTAAGATGAAATAATGTTAAAATTAACATATCTTTAATAGGCCAAAAATCACACTATTCTTCCAACAATATAGAAGAATAAACAAAATAATAACTCCTTACTTGCTCACACAAGTTAAAAGTTTATTCCAACCCCTAGATTGACAAAATGCTCCACACCTCCTATACCCTACTTGATTTTGATGAAATGTATACAAATATCTCTTTAAAACAACATGCATTAAGCAAAAGAGATCAGTATCAATCTATGCAAGGGTGTATAATACTAATTATAATCAACTTATAATTATTAGTACATATTTTAATATATAAATCAAGGTGTGCCACCTTACATGGTCTATAAAACACAAATTAGATCAAGTAGTGACTCTAAAGAGTCACAAGTGAATAGTAGAGAACTATCATCTCAAAAAATCTTACCATCACAAAGTAAAAGGAAAACACCGCAACTCAATGTTGTCAAAACACTACCTACTTACCAAATCTGTAAGTATGATATCTCAATCTATTTTCATGATCGAGAGAGAGATATGCCAACCATAAATATTTGTCCATTCATCCAATCCTAAAACTTCTCTCTCACCAAGAGTATAAAACATTCTCCCACAAACTTTAAGGGAGTACAATCGAACAACATTCAAATACATTTTCCATTTAAGAGAACACTAAATCAACATCATAATAATGTCAAAAGAGAATGAGATATTAAAAATTCGCCTCTAAGATAACTAAGAGAGATGACACTTCATCCTAAACCATATATCTTAAGAGTGCAAATTCCATAAACTAACTCCTCACACAATGGAATTATCAAGCAATACAACAACACTCTACGAAAAATAAAAATGGTCTTATGAAATTTTCTACTCCTAGGATTATGAATATAGACAAAAAACTAAAGTACATAAATTTAAGAGAAGCATCCTGAGCTTATTTTTTAATACTCACAAAACTCAATGACAAAGATGACTTGATAATTATGAAGGACATAATCATACTCGAGGTGTTCGGTCTAAGTGATCAAACTATTGTGGAAAGCTATTGTTTATAACTCATGAACTATGTTATATACTCATCTACCCAAGCCTTGAACACAACCATCGCCATTAGGACACTCAATAAATTGATCTCCTAAATAAATCAAATGGGTACGAATGCTCTTAAGGGTACACACTCAATGTACATACTCAATGTTCCACACATATTCTACAAAAGTAATAAAACTCCAATCATGGTTTCGCACAGAGACACCATAAGTCTAAATACCAAGGCAAAACTTCATGTCACTAGGTTCACAAGACATGAAAATGCTAATGGACTCATTAGGTTCTAGTGTTCGAGCCATAACTTTGATACCACATATAACATCCCTACTGGGATTTAATCAGAAATACGTAACTTTTTTTTTAAGAAACATATATATATAATTAGACTACATCTCAAGAGTCTAATAGAGATAATAATAGTATTCACATGCAAACATGACATCAACTCATATTACAACATAAAATATAGATCTCTAATAACATGAGAGAATGAAAACTCAATATATATAACATTTTAACTCAACTTATGTAAATACACAATCACCATTGTCAATGTGCATCAATGTATAATTATGACTCTTCATGATTATTTTACAATAACAAGTACAATATAATACAATGTATAAATAAGTTAATTTGCTACCCTAGGGCATTGTTCCCAAACTTTGAGTATCTACAAAAATCTCAAGTGTCATCTCAATAAGTAGTACTATTATGGGGAGGGAGAGCATCATCTGAGAACTTTTCCACACCAATTATAGACCAACAATCCCCTGGACTATCCCATTAGGGAATGACCTTCCCTTCACATATGGGTAGATAGTGACGATGCGAGAATATAGAGAGACTAGCAAGTATCCATGTGTTGTATGATTTCTAACTAAACATGTAATATATCATAGAAATATGATCTATTGAAAGATATCAAACATACATGTAAATCATACTCATGAAATAAGAATGTCTCACTAAACATACTTTGGCCCAAAGTTTTATAAATAGTAATATAAAAGTGATCTATAGATCTATCAATTTCATGCACACACTTGATCGGACTACCTTCATCTAATATTGTAATGTCAGTAAGCCAGTGAAGTCCATCTCACTCCTTTCTCCACATTAGCAATACATATTGATCAAATATAATTCAACCACAAGATTCATCAACTTACATCCTACTAGTAATTGCATCACATGACACGTTATACATAAGAGTAACAACAACATATGTTTAGTCCATCAAACATATGTGTGAATATTTCATTATATTATATCATATACTAAAAATAAATATACCACCTAGGTAAACATACAATTTAAAAATATAATTAGTGTCAAGTTATCTACACCTTATGGAAACCCATATTACCACAGTCCAGTAATCTAAGACTTGACTACTAGTTTTCCACAATCAATCATATGAAGTAGTCTAAAATACATGAAAACATAAGTGTTATACAAGTAACTATATATAACAAAGCAATTTATCATTCCACAGAACATAATAACAAACCAACACAACATTTGCTAAACTCTCAAGTTTGCATGCATGCATACACAAGTCTTACCAACTATAATAACACACACTATCCACAATAATATCCAACATGTATATAGTAAAATATTCAGATGTAAATATGATTTTAGGCATAATAACTATAGTAAGTACCACCTAGATACAACATTCTTTTATATTGTAGTACCCTATGATATCTCATACTATTATAGTTTCTCAACTACATAACAACACATACTCCAAACTTATGATTTTCAAGACTCAACCGATCTATGCAAGCAAATAATAAACAATTATACCACCCAGGTATACTATATACAAGTATACCAAATTATCAAAACATGCAAACATGCATCACAATGCACCATTATGTACTAAGTATAGTTAAACGTTTATACATAATAACACACTCATACTATGTCACACACACAAGTATTCCATACTGAATACACATGATTAACAATCATTTATATTATTAATAGTGAGTTAGATAATTTCATAAACTTATTATCATACTAACTCATTTGCTTTTAGGAAATTGTTCCAAAGGTTATGGTTCTTGATTCTTAAGAATTTTAATGGCTTATTCAAATCATCTAATGAACTACAGGGATAATCTCCACATACAAGTACTTGCACATCCTATTATGCACCACATGTAGGTATTATAATGTTATGCAATTTTGAAACCATGGTTTAGTGTTTTAGTTGTAACTATTAAGCATATAAATCAACAAATGAATTAGTTATAAATAAATGAAGCTTACTTTGCATACAATAGCTAAAAGAACCAAAATTTCATTTTTTCGAAACATAAATAATCCAATTTCATAACTAGTTTATATTTGAGGTTTACAAGCAATCATTTGCTAAACTATATTATTCAATTCTTCATTTTTTGGTTAATATTCCTCTCAAAAATATTAATTAAGAAATCTACCCCAGTTTTCTAATTATGTATATAGTCATAACTTAATACAATATTACATTTCGTGTGACGGGTTTTCATATACCAAGAATCTAAAAATTCTGCTAGTTTTAACTCACAAAAGAGGTAGTTATATTTTATTTGTTCAACCCATTTACACTTTGTTATGGTTAACTATACAATAATGATTAAAAATCCAGTTTGTATTATCATTCTCAAACAAGATTTATGCCTATCGAGCAATACAACTCTAATGCCACTATAGCTAAAGTGAAAATCCTTTACAAGACTTGAGAATTTATATCCAACCCCAAATTTAATTCCTTATATAAATCAAACTTATGAATTCCATCTGAGTCCCGATTCAAAACATGGTTTATTATAAATTTCCTCTAATATGTTTGGTAGAAAATAAAACTTTAGCTAGCTCTTCAACTTACGTTTTGCATATTTTAGCTAACTAACATTCTATTTCCAACCTCAACTAGAATTTTGTTATAGAAATCTCACTATTTTCAAAATTTTACTTTTATTATTTACTTGTCCCATACACGCGCTCAACATTGCTATATTTTCTTTAAACAATATAAAATAGTTTTATAATATTCTGTTATTCATGAATAATATGCATCATTTTATATATATATATGCCTTTTGACACATATTATTTTATAATGGTATATAAAGTCATGAATAATCCATTTAATAATTTATAGTGGTATATACCATTTATACCCCCTATCATGAATACTATTAAATGATAGTGATTATATTATATATACCATTAATCATAAACTACAAATGAATATACTACAGTCATTATACATTAGTCACTATATACATTATAAAATATTCTATTTAGAAATTATGGTATGACTAATTCATTGTATACCATACAAAACTATTACGTTATATGACCAATAGTAACATTGGTATACAACATTCCAATCATCATTGATTATGTGGATCCCAAAGAATTGTTTATCATTGGTAAATAGAACTAACATATAGCATTCTTTACTAATTACAAGTAACTTATATACCAATTCCATGTTGTTCTAGCTTTATATATATGAAATGATATATATTAAACTCAAATCACTAGTCTAAATAACAGTCCAGATTACATACTCAAATCACTACCATTCTATACTGAAATGCTATCTATCATTCTCAATCACATATATTCATATTTATTGTTTTAGTTGAAAATCAATTATTACAAAAGCACACCATCTTTTAACATTCTAAATGTATTTCTAACAACTACAGACCAAAATTTATGATGTCCTATAGTATATATATTATTTGTCAGATATGCTAGTCGTATGATGCTTAGGTGGATTGTTTGAGTTTAGTTAAAAAAATTATACAATTATTTTGAAGCATGGTTGGTCAATGCCATGCATATCAAATTTTGTTTATAGATTTAAATGTAGTTCAACTCCCTATAGGAAAAATTTAACAATTTAAGACCTAAATTAAGATTTATTATTTATAGTTACATAGGTTGTATATTAATAGTTTTATTTTATTTTTATTTTTCCCTTGTCTAAAGACCATCACTGTACGACGTCAATCCCTACTGCTGAGAATATAAATAGATATTCTAATTAGTTAACTAGCTAACATAATAGATCGATGCCCTATAAAAAGACCAATTTTGGTTTTGATGCCATGATTGGAAAAACTGTTAGAAGTATTAATAGAAAAATCTAGAATTTAGACGTTGAGTTATATATAACAATTATATTTTAAGAAGCAAGTCAATTATGCAATGAGGTGATATCCTAGATTTGCATAAATCAATGCCTTAACAGATGAATTTCATGTTAATCTAAATCACAAATTATTCCCTCTTTCAACTTTTAATTTTTCATAGACCCTATAATATATAATGTATAAATATTATCAATTCAAGTAGGCTGCCATTAACTTGGACACTTAGAGAAGATATTCAATAAGCAAGGACTGGTATATTTACTCCAGTTTTCATCAAAATCCATTGTGGGTAAAATTGAAGTATATTACTTGCTAAATAACTCACTGAAAACGCTGCCTATTTTCTCCCAATCAATGCCCTTTGCTTCCTTTCTTCTCTCTGGCTTTTTTCTCTCTCTCAGGCATGAGATATCTCCATTCTTCCATAATTTTTTCTCTTAAATAGAAAAATAGATGCTAATTTCTTTTTTTCTAGATTTTTGTCTTTGTTTTGTTTTTGTTTTTACCAATTTTAATACCTTTAATTATTTTTTGTTTGATTCTAGATTTTTTTTTAATTATTTTCTCTTTTTTCTAATTTCAATGTTTTTCTCTTTTTTTTAGAATAATTCCCTTTTAATAATTTAATATGAAATTCCAATTTCCTATTAAACCAATTTAACATTTAATTATGCTTTAGAAATTTAATGGTAAAATTATGAACAATAACTCATATTAAATTTTACCTTTATTAATTTTGCCTTTACACGTATTAAGGACTCATTAAGCTAAACACACAAGAGATTTTATTCTTATAATTTACCTACTCAAACAATCATAGAAAATAACAATTTAAACAAACACCAAAACAATCATTTTTAAATGCATTTTCTACCATGACTAATTATTATAGTGTGTGTAGGGTTTGGCTAGCTATTTGTCGACCAGAAATGTCTCCATCTACATCAACCTCTCTGATGATGCTCTCCCTTTGGTACACTCAAGGGAAGAATTCTCCTGCATCCACCTCACAACACATAAGTAATTAGATCTTTTCACATGATAATTATAAGCAACAATATATAATTATATCAATATATAAATTTACTTAAAAATGTAAACACATACATCATCCAATTCTATATAAGTAATCATGTATTATCATCTAACTAAACAACATTCTATTATCCTGAAATAGCATAAATCTCAAGATTAGTCAAAAATATAACCAGATCTAAATTTGTTAATTGTGGATATCCATGGATAATCTAGCAAGTTTCTCTAATGAGTAATCAGGATGTAATAATACAAAGGTAAAAGATATTCAGAAAAACATCTTAAATCATTTCATGTAGCATGTTTGGATTGTGCTTTCAATGACAAATTATTAACTAAATTATTTCTAAGAAGATTAAAATACTATGCCATGTGTTAGTTTTAAGATCAACCTATTTAATGAGTAAAATCATTCAATCCATTAGCAGAAAAATTATTTATTCATTTTGCTATAAACATTGATGAAAAGATTTTTTATGTGTAAATTTCTAAGTTTAAGCAATGAACTAATGAGCCTATTAATGATTATGTACTTGGTTACAATATTATGCTTACCAAATGACTAACACATCAGTAGATAATGAATTACAAGATAATTTCAAACAAACTTTGCTTGCACCTTTGCACAAGTCAACTATTTTCAATAAATTCATATCATTTGAGGAAATTTGTCACAAAATAAGAGAAAGTGAAGTCAAGATTATTGCTTTGAACAAATACAAGTATGCACCTGTATCTACTTTAACTTCCACAACAAAGTTTCAAAGCAAACTATATTACAAATTTAAGCCAACATATACTAAAACATATGCAAAGATCATAGTTAATGTTATTTCTCAACCTTATAACAAGGTTGTTTTATCATATCAACCAAGGAGACAATTCTCTAGATTACCATAATCACCTCATAAGTTACTACAAAATTTACTTGAATGCAATCTCATTACTTTGCCACCACCATTTGAAATTGACATAAGTAAATCTCAAGGTAATTATTTCGATAACAATGCATATTACGATTACAATAGATGCAATGGCCATTATAATAATAGATGTTTCAAGTTTGAGCACCATGTTGAGGATCTTATTGACAATAATGATATTGAGTTGGGCACCCATACAAAAGAAGATAAGCCTCAACAGAATGAAAATATTAAATTGAATATTTTTAGTAACTGTTTACAAATCATAATATAAGCAAATACAACTTAGTAGTGCATCATACTTACAATTCTTATCCACCTCTCGAGTCATATGATCATCCATTAGATGAAATTATTGGTACAATTATTCAAACTACTTCACACATCCTATGATTAATTTTGATGATATCAAGATAGTGGATGATGATCATGATTTTAATGCTTTATGTATATGAACTTATTGATAAACAACCCATTCATAATGTGTTAGTTAATAATGGATGAATGCATACACAATGACATTTCCTAATTTATTAGGTTACACATAATATGATGTACACACAACAGCAAAAACTATCAAAACATTTAATGACAAATAACAAACCACTTTGGAATATATTACGATGCCTTTCAAGTGGGCCTTGTTATACTATCTACACATTTTTTAGTTCTACCACAAAATGGGATCTTTGATATGATATTGGGATGCCCTTGGATGCCAAATTTATGTGATGTACCTTATATGGTACATAGATGACTAAAAAACATTCATTATAATCAAATTGTTATAATTTTAGGAATTAAGCACGAGTACCCTCTGTAATCTATGGTACCTCTTCCACCCCATCCACCATCATAATTTATTGATGCATCTATTCAAAACCAAAGTATATTTTCAATTGTTTCACCTATATAAAATTGTTCCATTCAACTAATTTAGAAAAATGTGCAAAGGGTTGAAAAGTAACCAATGCAAAAGCCAATTTATTATAAAACGGTGTCTATTTCTCAATGTGTATGATATTTCATGATTATTTAGCACCTCAGTATTGTACACTTGGAAAACTTAGACCTTGGTTTTCCCTCTTAGTTCTACACTCTCTTTACTTCTGTAAGACCCACATTTTCTCTATCTTTATGTCCCTTGGCCTATATCGCTTAGTCTGACCAGATTTATATTGATGACACAGACATTCCATCTTGACTAGAATGCTTAAAATATACTTATCTTATAACTCTACAATTTTTAATCATGTACCTATTTTCTTACTCCTTACACACTAACATTCAAGATAGACAATAGCATCGACATTACTTTCCTACCTTGATGCATGTGTCCATTGCCATAAAGTCATCTAATTTACAAATGAAACATATCTTAATGGTTGGCCTAAGTGATTTAATGTGAGTTGGGATTTATATAAATACAATATCAACCCTCATTCATTCCTCACTTGTGACTACTTATAAAACCAAAGAGATCAAGACATTTATCAAAAAACACTCTATCAAGCATTCAATTGATTAAAGCTTCCATATTTCCAAACCAATAATACAGATTGCACTTCTATAGGTTTGAAGTAATAAAGGATTATCCCAAGAGTCTAATTTACCAAGTCACAAGCTAGGTCATTGTCATACTTGCTTTACGCACATTGCATGATTCACACACAAGCTAACACATAAGAGAAAAATACATCAGTCTGAGGCCCTCTTTGGATTATTGGCTATGTAGGTAGCATCCTTTGATAGTGGGGTAATTGGGTTTAGCTCGACACTATATGCCTACTAACCCATTTTTTTTCAAGGACACATTGAAGATGGAAAACTAGGGTTTTGTTCTTTCATAAGGAGTGAAAGTCCATGACCCAGTGTAGATGATATTTTGTGATTATGTAAAACCTCAATCTTGTACACTTGGAAAACTCAAACTTTGGTTATTTCTCTTATTTTCACACATGCCTTTCTTTTATAATCCTCACATCTACTCTATATTATGCCCTTTGGCCTATCTCTTACTCTGACCAGCCTTATATTGATAACATAAACATCCTATCTTACCTAAAATTCTTAAAATGTACTTATTTCACACTTGTTCCTACTTTTCTACTCCCTAGACACTAATGTCTAGGATAGATGGTAATGTTGATGTTACTGTCCTACCTAAATGTAAGTGTCTAGTACCCTAAAAGCATCCAATTTGTAGATGAATTGTATTCTATGTTGAACATGGTCATTGATGTCTTAGGTTATCATTGATGTCAATAAGAGCATGAGGTACTAATGCATTAATGATAAATAAGTTGTGTTTAATTTCTTGGAGAGTATATGGCATGAGTACATAGTGTTTGCAAGTTAGTGATGACAAAGACGAGGTTGTGAGGCATCCATAAATGTCTTGGTGAAGTTTTGGTGTGTCATTTGATCATTTGGAGAGATAAACATGCATCTTCTAGCTTAAGAAAATCTAGACCATCACTGCATGTCATGGAGATATGAAAAACCCAACAAATTTGTGCATTTATTGTAGGTACTTATAAAGTCAACCTTGGTTAAAGGTTCTCATGGTGATGGTATTAATAGTGCCAAGAAGATACCCTAAAAATTTGGTGTCTTGAAGTGTTTCCTAGCTCAAGTTATAAACCTCCAAATTTTATCTAATAGACTATGACGTGCCAAATACCATCAAGTTTTTGCCCCAGGGAATAGCTGTTGAAATTCAAAAATATGAACATTGGATTTCAAATGATTGTGTGTATGCATTGACCAGTGAGCAAAGAAGTGCTTTTAAAAGGTAGGATATTGGTTAGATCAAGTTGGTATAAAATGAAAATTTGGAGTAGACGCCATGAATATCATCCTTGAGGTGGTGGCATGTCCTAACTATCTATATAATTTCATTTATTGTAGGTCAAATTCAAAGGTTCTGACTGTTGTAAAAATTAGAAAAACTAGTATGCAAAGAAATGCATGTAGAGATCAAAATATTGAGAATTTTGACATGGTATAAAAATAAAATTTATAGTATATTATTTAATTAAAATTTTAAAATTTTAATTTACTCATTATATTCTATACAAGTGAACTTATTACTTTTCAAAGCTGATTGTGTTTTTTAATGGACTAACAAATTTGAGTGAGCTTCTTACAAAGATGATTTTGGGGTGATTTGGATAGATTTGAATGATATAATGCACATGAAGTTATTTTAAATGTCTAATAATACCATAATAATGAATTTTAAGTTCATTTAAGTTTTTCTATAGGTGTTGGAATGCAAGTTCATCATGATTGGTTTACAAAGTAGAATGACTATTTTGAGTAGGTAAGTGAGAATGGTGAGTTAAAGGATCTTTGTACCTATATGATGCATATAATGATAGTGATTTTGTGTTTTAAGACCTATTTGACCTATTAATTCTTTATATAATTTTTATATTTAGGTTAATAAGGTGAAACATGAAAGCCAAAATGGCCTATTTGGTTGTGTATGCACTGTGTAAGAGAGGCTTAGCAAATTGGTTTATAAGACCAATGGTTGACCCTTTAAATTGATATATATCCATTTTGGAATGATATATAATTAAAATATAAACTATTAATATTTATTATAATTCATAAAATTTTCCTTTCATGTTCTAAATACAAACTTATACATGACTATGTTTTTAGAGCTAAAGGCAGTTTTGATTAGTCGTCTTGCAAAGGTGATTTTCGAGTGTTTTACCAAGATTTAAAGAATATATTGCTTATTAGGATGTTATGTAAGTATAATATGTTAATTATAATGTATTATTGTTTTTTATAATTCCTTATTCAAGTGTGGAGAGTTGAATGTTCTTGATTGTACATTGGCAGTGTTTGATAGTTCTGAGTGGTCATGTTGCAAGAGTGCACTTGAGACCTTTTAGCCTATTTGGTGATGTAAAATGGACATGGTGGTTACCATGAAATTTTTTAGGATATATTAATTTAGTTTTTTGATAATTTTTTGTGGTATTTTTTGTTTTATGCTTCAGATATTCAAGGCAAAACTTTTTATGTGTGTGCAGACCTAATTACAAGTAGTCCTAATGATGTGGATCAAGGAGTCAAACAAGATAAAAGGTGGTGTGGAAATATATGAATGTCATAAATTATATATTATATGTTTATATTATGTGATACATTCATTATTAGAGGCTAAATGTATTCTAAGATGACTCAAGTGTAATGTGTGCTTAAGATAGACCTAATTGCATTAGGTCTCTATTAGGCCTAATGGAGGTTTTGGCCCTTAAGGGGTATAACCGACCTATGGAGTGATTTTTTATTATGTGAAAAATGTATGAGGAAATATTTAAATATTTATCTAAGTTTTTCAAGTTCCTTGGCCCACTAATATGGGTGAAAGCAAATATTGTGTATATAAGCAAGGTCTAATTGGCTTATTTGAGCTAGTTGATAAAATGAGAATATAAGTGAATAAGAGAAGAGAAAAAGAAGGTGTGTGAGAGAAATAAAATGATTTGAATCATTTTTTTAAAATATATATAACATAATAGGTTCATCAATGAGAATTGAATAACAGAGTTGTACTTGAAGTCAAGGGTTATAGACCTAGTATGAGCAAATAAGGACTAGTTAACAAGAAAGAGTACAAAGGAGTAAAGGAACATCTTGAGGAGTAGAGGTAAGAAATTTAGACCATAAAAAGAAGTAGATTATAAATAATGTAATTATAAAAAAATTAATATAGGTGGATGACAAGGTCAAGTTGACCTAATGAGCCTAGTGAGAGGCATATTGAGTGAATGAGCCTAGAAGGCTCTTTGAGAGGGGTAGAAGGTCAAGGAGACCTAAATGAGTTGATTTGATATTGAGAGACAATAAGATATACATAATTGGTGTGTTACATGTGTATGACATAGAATTAAAATTAGATAAAGAAGATTGAGAGCTGAAGAAGACATCATCATCTATCGATTGAGCAACAAGATGTTAAGGTGATCTAGTATGTCTTAGTTGAGTTGGTGCTTGATCAAGAAGGGATTTGGAGATGAATTATAGGTTGGATATTTTATAAGTGTCCTTTAATTTTTCATTTTTGTTCTAAGTCACTTGGGGGGTTGTAGCCTCTTTGCAAATTAGATCTTGTTAAAGACTAGTTGAATGGGTGCTTGACTAGATAGGGGTTGGATCTCCTTATGGAGTTGGTGCTTCACTAAATGTTGTTTCATTACTTATAGGATAGTATTCCAAGTGGTATTATAGTGTTTTTTATCCCCCATGGGGGTTTATCACATATATTTGGTGTTTATATGTTGATTTCTTGCTTCATACTCATGTGATTGTTCTTATATGCATTGTTATATCTTTATGCTAGTTTAAATGGTTAAAGAATGATGAATGGAATTGAATGAAATGTTTGCACACTAATTAACCCCCCCTCTCAGTGGTTGTGATTCAAACATTCCAATTTTTAGATTAAATGATTTAATGTGAGTTATTTCCTAATAGGATTGATATAAATATAATATGAATCCTCATTCATTCCTCACCTAGCAATCAGACCAAAAGAGCACTCAAGTTATCAAAAGCTTTCCCATTCTACCCTATTCTGATATATGTCAATGAAATAGTCTAGCTATAGATCTAAATTATTGAAAGAGCAGTCACAAGGTCTTATTTTCTAAGTTACGAGCTAGGTCATTGTTATACTTGATTTACTCACATTGCATGATTCACACATAAACCAACATGTAAGGGGGAACTACATGAGTTTGAATCCTTCTTTTAGAGTATTGGTTATGTAGGAAGCACCCTTTGACAATGGGGTCATTATGGGTCAGCTCAACACTATGTGTCCACTAACCCATTTTCCCCAAGATCACATTAAAGATGAAAAGCTAGGGTTTGCCATTTCATTAGGAGTGACATGTACATGACCTAGATCTAATTGCACTAGAATGAAGGCAAAGCCAAACCTAGAAGCATCCAATTGGTCACATCCTATTTCAACTAATATTTTATACATGACACTAGCATCATATTTAGATAGTAGCATCAATACAACTGTCCATGAATGACATAACTATTCAGAGAGCCAGAGGTACTAGATCTAGAATTTGACAATTATTCTAGCACTTATTTCCTACCTACTTTCAGCCTATTCTAGATCCATATCTATATTAGCATTATAATGAGATAAGTAGATCACTTATTTATCATTTTTATATATAGCATAGTTGTAATTTCCATATATAGCTTATCTTAGTTTAATAATTTTAGCATATGGTACATCTAAGTTTAGCATTTAACTGACATGTTATAGATCTGATGTTCACCCTTGTGCCCTATCATTTCTATACTATTAACCCTATCTACCTAAGAGGATCCAAATCCAAATTAGGTTTAAACATTTTGTGAACTCAAAGTGAATCCAAGCTTCCTAGGGTTTTAGCTCATTTTGATAGATTTTTAGATTTGAAGCTTTACCCTAGGGTTTTACCTCCTCTGGTCACGAGGACTTCATGTTCAAATGCTTCATTGATCATCACATTTCAACCTCCAAATAGGTTCATTTAAAAATTCCTTATAGGTATTTTCTAATAATATTTTTACATGCAAAAACCTATTTTTATTCACCAAATTTTGGTACGAATTTTTCAATTTTTGCAATTTACTATTTTTAGTAAATATTAGCATACAAGGTGAATGGTGTACTTATGTTAAATTTATATTTTGGGTTTCATCAAAAATCATATTTTATTTAAATACCTTTCTCATAACTCTTAAAAATATAACTCATTTATCATAATTTATGATTCTTTATTTGGAATATTTTAGGGTTTGCCTATGAAGCATTCAAAATTTATTTAGCATATTTATGATTAATGTTAGTGTTTCATTAAAAATTATATCTATTTCGAGTCTAAAGAAAAATAGAGAATAAGGATAGGGGTAAGTGATTAGAAGGAACCTAGATTGGTTTGTGCATCATATCTAGACGTTATGAGCACTCCTCTTTGGTTGGGGAGGAATACCTATAAGTAAAAAAACACTACCATAAAAATGTTTATTAGTAGATATATGAGTGGGTTGCCAAGCTACGTGATTGTTCCAAGAAGTGCCAAAATTCCTTAGAGATGATAGTCCACTTTTAAGAAACAAAAGAGTGATAAATAATAAAGAGAGTAAAAGAGAGATTATGTTATCCTTATTCACAATCTAAGTGCAATAAAGAGTAACAGAGTGTAGATGATATATTCAATTTGTATTTAGAAAGTTGTTTGGGTAGGTTTTAGAAGTGTTACTAGAAATCCACAACTTTCAACGTCAATTAGGCTACTAAGGTCGGTGAGCAAGTGTGACCAATATCGATTAGGTTGTCAATGTCGATAGGGTCAATAATTGCCTAGGGGATTGCAAAAGGCTTTTCTAGGTCTGGGAAATGGTTTTCATCAGGTCAAGAAGGTTAGAGAGTGTTGTGAGAGAGAGAGAGAGAGTATTGTTTGAATAGATTTGGTCAGAGGTTTGGTGTGTTGGAACGAGGGGAAACAAGTGAGGAAGCTTTATAACACCCTCACGAGGGTTCAGTCAAGGATGTGTAAAATGATAAATAGTGATTATGAAGTAACTACTTAAAGACTTATAGAATAATTTATGTACTTAGCTATAGAGGTGATTTAATGATAATTTTTAGATGGATGGCTCCTATAAGACTTGTTGAATCAATGCCTTAAATGAAGAAAATAAGCGTGTGTTATTGGTTCTTCAGAGCTTAATTCCTAATCCAGATTGACTTGTGCAAGGTAACAGTAAGCCAAGATGTGAAAATTTGAATGTTAAAGCCTGTATGCAAATAAGAATGATTTTTCTTGATTTATGCTGACCTAAACATTAGTTTGGAGTTTGGCTTAAATAACCAACATCGGTGATCCTACCGACATCGACCATGGGTTGACCAACGTTGATGGCATGAGAATAGGTAAAATTACTATTTTTAGCCTATTTTATATTGTTTCTCATGATAAGTGTGGTATCCATTAGGAAATGGTAAAAATGGAAGGTTAAGAAGGATGTAGTTGGTTAGGAATTTATTTTTGGGGTGAGAACAAGTCATGGGTAGTTAAGATAAGGGGACTAAGTCTTGAGGTGACTCAAATGGTGAGAATTAGTCTTAGGATGAGGTGGCTAGGTAAGGTGGCATAAATGGTTTTTAATTAACTTAATTAAATATTTTAAATTAATTAAATGTGTGAGGGTTAAAAACATGGGTTAGAGAGGCTAATTATTATTATTGAAAAGGGGCCAAAGGGGGGTTTTGACATTTGGGAGTTACACACATGTGTGACATAATTTTTGTGTCTACATTTACCTATTTTTATCTTGTAACTTGCACTAATAAATTTCAAGACAAAAATAGGAGTTAGATGCTCCAAGTAATGGATGAGGTATCCCCCCTCAAAGCAAGAATCAATGGAGGAGAAACCAGAATCGGGTACCAATTTGATATGAAGTGAATTGGGTGAGTGGAGGATAACATGGTATCGTGGCTTACACATATATTACTATGAGTTATAGTCAATAAAATTAAGAGCAGGTAAGGTGAAGGAGGACTCAAATAGAAATAACCAAATCATAACATGTAAGTGATAGCTAAGAAGGTCAAAACAATCAAAGTTATAGCTCTAATGGTCCATGTGTGTTAGGTATCTAAGGTAAGAAGTGCTCCTAGGAAACACCAAAGGTTGTAGGTGATAAGACAAGCTTGGTCATCAACCAAAACACCTGATATACATGCATGTGTGTAATAGCCAACTATATCAAAATAGCATAAGCAATCAAGATAAGCAATACAAGGTTGGTGTAAAAGGGTCAATGATCGAGGAGATAGTCATGATCTCTAGTCAAAGTCATCAAGGGTGGAGATTTAAGTGATCTCCAAGGGTGGGTGTCATGGTTGGGGAGATATATGTGATCTCTAAGTTAGTTGTTATGGTTAGTGAAATATACGTCATCTCCAAGTTGCCCCAGATTAGGGGTAGAGTCTAAAGGATTATGGTTGTCAGTGAAAACTCTAATGCAAGGGTGCCAACGTCAATAATATCATTGATGTCGATAGTAAATAATATGAACATCGATAGCTTAGGTTAAGGTTTTCAATGTCGGTAGGAAATAGTACTGATGTCGATGGATTATGTCAAGGATGTCAATGTCGGTTGGTGACCAAACATGATAAAATGGGGTTTGGCAACCCACTAAAACTCATTTGCAACATTTGATTGGAGAGAAAAAGAGCTCTAAGTATGAGTGAGATGGCAGAGCTAGGATGGGACCCAATAAGAGGTGTTCCATCACAAGATCTAGTTATTCTAGCTCAAAGAAAATAGAGAGATGAGATAAGATCCCCTTTGAGTTGATTTTGAAGTTAAATTTGTTATTTTACATTTTGTTAGGCTCAGTTTGAAGTTGGGGGGGAAATATGCTAGTAGAGGGGTAGGAAATGAGGGGAGGGTAGGTTTAGATGAGTTTAGGGGTAGGTTTTATGTTAAAATTTAATGTTGGGAGATAAGTCATTCTACCCCAAGGCTAAACCAGTTACTGATGTTGACAAGATTCACTGATGTCAGATGACATGATGCCGATGTTGGTAGGGTCCTACCGACATCAACTGACACCAAGCAGTGATGTCAGCATACAAAACTGACATCGGTGACTGTGAAGAACCCAAAATAAGAGAAAAGGTTAATTTGGATCCCTAATTGAAGTAATCAACTAGCCTAATGGCCGAGCTAGACTTAGAAGACCTTGTGTTGATTGACTGCTACCTACATAGCCTGGTTGAGGACCTCAGGCTAATGTAGTTCTCCCACTGCATAGGGAAAAAGATCTAAGGTATGGTTAAAAGTGTGTTAATGGAAATGGTTTAGAAAAGGATGGGTTGAAATAGGTCAAGGGACCTAAGGTTTAAAAGATAGGTCATAGGGTTGAAGGTTAGGGATATAAGCCATGAGGCCTAGAGTTGTGATAGGCAGTTGGGCCTTGGTTGGAGAGAGAGGCAATGAAGCCTAGGGTAAAGAGGGGAGAGAAGGTTAGATAGTTAGGTTAATATATGGCTAAGCTAACCTTAGAAGACCCCATGTCGACTGAGTGCTACTTATATAGCCTAATTAAGGGCCTCAGACCAATGTAGTTCTCCCAAAGAGAAAGGAAAAAGGTGGTGGTAGATTATATTAGAAAGTATGTGACTTACGGTGTGTGTGTATGGATGCAAGCTAGGTAGGAGTTGATGTTATGGGATCACCTACCTACATTAACATAGATGAGGAGGGATGTCACTCCAAATGAGTGGTAGCACATGGGAACCATAGGATTAGGGGGAGTACGATGATATTGCAAAGTTGCACGGGATGTGAGTTTGATGATATCATTGATCAAGAGGTGGGATCACACCACCAACACCTTCCATTTATCAATTAGAGAGTTGACAATAACCCAAAAGGATGTTTACAGGATTTTGCAATTTTTGTTCTAGGGTGAGGAGCTCTTCTCATGTTCGAGAAAGGAGCATGATATTCACATGGTGGCATTATTTGGAGAGCATATTAGTGAGGTGACCTATCACTCAATGAGCTTTGCCTATGAGCCACTATACATTATTGATGAGGAGCAACATCGGCTGAGCATCCTGATGATGATAGGGATTACAGTGTATGCACTATCAGTTATAGATGGTGGGAGATTTCCTATTACATTGATAGGTGTTCTGGCACATATGGTTGAGTAGTGGACCATTTTCGCATGGGGACCAACTTTTCTGGCATAGTTATATAGAGAGTTGTGGGGGTTGAGATTTTGATGATGATATAGTTTGCATGTTAGTCATTTACTCCATTGTTAGGCATACAAGCATATCATGGTGACATGGCCATTGGGGTTACCTACTATGATTGTAGTCAATTTCAGGGATGGTTTCAAATGGTGGAGGGATGGGATGGCCCAGACCTGAGTAGATGGCATAGTGTGAGATATTGATCGCTATAAGTGTATGATAGAGGGATTGATCCCTATAGATATTGTGTGGAGACCTTAATTGACATAACCTAAATTCAGAGGATAGGTAGAGTAGCTTATTGGCTTAAAGAGCACATTATGGGTTAGAGGGAGATGAGTCTGTGAGCTAGAGATGGTACCCACGGCATGGGTTAGGAGATAGTTCAACTTACTACATGATGTACTCTTGCCTTCCCTTGATATAGGAGGGATGATATAGAGGCACTCCTACCCTTGCTATAGGAGATAGATGGGCCAAATTATAAGGAGCTGCCAGTAGGGCCAAGTGTAGTAGATCATGGATGCATATTGGCGTATCTTACTTAGTAGACAGGTTTGCATCCTACAATTCAGGTCAAGAGGCCACCACTAGATTTATAAGGGTTGGTGAGAGAGAGAGATGCAACTGTACAGACTTAGGATCTAGTGATATAGGCACAAGATGCAGTATTATAGGCTTGAAATGTGGTAATGCAGAATCAAGATGCAGCTCAAGCATAGGTATTGGTTTTACAGGGATAGGCGGTGACATTGTAGGGCCAGGTCAGGGCATTATAGGGTCAGGTTGAGGTATTACACGGTCAGGTTAAGGTATTACAGGGTCAAGTTACTACAATAACAATAGAGAGGGATAGTTTAAGAGAAGTAGGTCAAGTTACTCCTCCTCCTCCACTATAGGGACCAGTATACTCTGAGCCTTTAGTAGGTGCAATGGGACCACTACAGACTATATCTCTAGCGAGGTATAATACTACCCTTGATGAGATTGCTTATTATAAGAAGGCCATCAGGGAGTTCCAATAGATTTAGAGGTATTTTAAGTTTAGAGAGTAGGGAAGATCAGTGACACATGCCACAAGTTTTAGCTCATGTAGACGTAGACAGGCAAAGAGTGGTGATGACACTGCTTCTTCATGACCACATAGAGAGCCTTGAGCACTCTAAGCCCAAGAGTTTGTTATTGTTATATATGTTGTATGTACATCGGCCTATGAGCCAAAGATAAGAGATGTATATTTGGAGAGAGATGATATTATGATGATGTATTAATGTATATCCATATGGTGTGTGTGTGTGTGTGTGTGTGTGTGTGGTGTGTGTGTGTGTGTGTGTGTGTGTGTGTATGTGTGTGTGTGTGTGTGTGTGTGTGTGTGTGTGTGTGTGTGTGTGTGTATGACATGTTTTATTGTGATTTTGAGATGTATTTTATTGTGATAGTGATGATGATGTTGATGTTGAGCATGTTAATGTTATGTTAATGTTGAGCATGTTAGTTGAGTTAGACTAGCATTTCTCATATGTGTGATGGTATATGCATAGTTAATTTGTTAGCTTCATCTTAGCATTTTTCCATAGTTGAGATGGTGTATGCTTAAAATGGATAGGTTGTTTATTTTTTTTGCATGAAGTTTTCATCTCAGTAGAGAAATCGACATGTGATTTGGATGGAAAATAAAGAGGTAGAATGCTCATGTACTAGCAAAGACCATAATCATAATCATAAATAGGCTCAGGAATATGAGCCTCTTTCATGTCGTGCATCATTGGACCATTTTGTTTGTTAGAGAAGCTTCCTATTCACCTTGTGTTAAGTGAGTTCAAATTCCCTTGAAAGAGTATGAGGGGAAAAGGGTAAAATGAGTGAAAGTGTTTGGGTAGCATAACCTTTGAAGTGGGGATGATATGCCCCTATTATGGGTGACTCGAGATATACTATAGGAAAGTCCATGACTTAAAGCTTTTTTTTATGTGTGTGTAAGCTGATCAATGCGGGAAGCCTACAATGGGATTGTGTTTTTGTGGAGGTCATATGAAGCTAATCAATATGAGAAGCTTTTTATTTGTATTTCTCTTTGATAACAAAGCTTGGCCTAGCCATCCTTCAAGAGAGTGGTCTAAACATTTGTGTTTAAGTTTAAATAGTTGTCCTTCAAGGGAGTAGCCTATTGATAGTAGCAAAGAGAAGTCATGTAGCTGTCCTTCAAGGGAGCAGTCTACATTGAGAATCATGACCTGAAAGATTATAACTTGTCTTCACATCCCTTTTTTTTTTGCTTTTAGTCATGGACAAGACTATAGAGGCTTAGGATTTTTCCATTTTGGGGGAAAAACCATAGCACTACATAAGTTAACTAAGTGTGTAGGAGTAAGGGTTAAGAGGAAGGGAGATGAATGGAATAGGGGTTCTCAAGGGATGAGCTCAAGTGAAACATGAGGTGAAGCATTACTTAGTTAACAAAAGAATGGTCATAGTTGTAAGGCATTTAAAGGATCAATTTCTGGCTTTTCTTTGAGAGAAGATAAGCGATAAGTTTATGAGCCATACTTATGAGTTATGGTGTAGGGTCCAAGCCAATTAGGAGAAAACTTACCCCATTTGTTTTTCTCCATGTTTGTCACATGTTGATTTTCTTTTATGATGAGATCTCCAATATTGAAATCTCGCTCCTTGAGGTTTTTGTTATAACCACATTTGATACACTCTTAATAGATTTGGAGGTGGTTGAGGGCTATGAGACGACACTCATCAAACAACTTGAGTTGAGTCAAACATTCTTGGTGAAAGTCATTATTAGTATAATTTTTAGAGAAATGCAAAGAGAAGGAATATGAACCTTAAGAGGCAAAATAGCCTCTATCCCATATAACAAGGAAAAAGGCGTAGCATCTGTAGGGGTTTGAATGCTAGTGCGGTAAGCCTATAAATAAAAGGGAATGTGTGTGTGTGTCAATCCTTGCCCGTATCACTGACTACCTTCATGAGAATTATGGTCAATGCCTTTTTAAAAGCTTCTACCTGTCCATTTACTTATGGATAGTATGGTGATGAGAAGCTTAATTTGATTCCAAAGATATCACAAAGACTTTGGATAGCCTTGTTTTTGAAAGAATTGTTGTTATCTGTTATAATTTAATATGGGACACCAAAATGACAAATGATGTGATGGTTGATAAAGTCAACAATTTTGTTAGCCTTAGTGGAGATGAGAATAATAGCCTTGACCCACTTGGTGAACTATTTATTGGTAGTAATGATAGAACGATGACGGAGGGATGAATAAGGGTTAATATCACTAATTAGATCCAAGCCCCATTTGGAGAAGGGACATAAGTCTTTGGTGACTTACAATGCATGAATTTGAAAATGAAAGAGGTTAGTATGTTGTTGACATTTGATGCAACATCAAACATAATCACCATAGTCTTGATGGAGTGTTGGCCAATAATAGTCAAGTCAAAGGATACATTTAGCAATTATGTGGCTGTTGATGCAGGAAAATTGCACCCAGTGACAGGAAGTCAAACTCCTGTCTTCTCCTCGCAACATGGAAACTCCCCTCTCGCTTGTGGGACTGGCGAAGCTAGAGGGGAGAGTCTCTAGATAAGGGCTAGCTCCCTTTGATGTATCATGTTTATTCCAGCAAGTGCAAATACAGGCATATATATATATATATATATATATATATATATATATATATATATATATATATATAGCTATATAATGAAGGGGGGATGAAAAGGGAAAAGAGATGCAAGAAAACAAACTACTCTAAGGAGGTGATACACCAAAACAAGATGACCTTCTCACACCCACTCTCAAAATCAGACAAACACATTTATACGCTTCACCCTTGGCAGAAGAAATAATCTGCAAAACTTGACAGGGAGGTTTAAATGAAAAATACAGAAAAAGGAGGTTCACCAAAGGTGCTGTAAGAGGCACTCTGTAGATAATCCCTTCTATTCTCTGCACCCCAAAATAGAACTCTCTTCCTGTCAGCTGCAAATGGTGCCTTGTAGATGACTGGTGTGTTGGTGTTGAACCTGTGAGAGCATCAAAAGACAATGACTAAACACAAATCAACACTCAGAACATACATAGAATATCTATCCAAGAAGAGGTAAAAATCTGTGTTTATAGATTTAGGTAGAAATTTTAGCAGGGTTGCACCTTGTAAAATCGTGAAAAAGATGATTACAAAATGACCAAGTTCGCAATATATAGGAGAAGCAAGGAGGCTCATTTGGCATTCCTTGTTTACAAGTGGCTTACGCATCCCTTCATTGGGAAGAACAAGTCGCTCAAAACATTAATGAGCTATCTACTTTGTCTGCTCAAAATTTGCTTTTCTCTTTTAGGTGACTTACATGGTTTTTCTACTCATTAATGTGAAATAGAGGAACCGGTTGCACTGCTAGCTGCTTGCATCCCAAATGATCAATTCCCTGGCACTATTTCACCTGCCAGAGTCACTTCTCAAATTGGTGCCACTTGGACTAACTGCTTACTCATTCCTTGCTTGTCGCTTTGTCTTTTCTCCATTTTGTCTTATCTGGCTCATTCGGCCCCTGGGGCAAAAATCTTGGCAGGTCACTGCACTCTGAGCTCCTTTTCCATGGCTAGTGCTTCCTTTACTTTTAAAGACAAATGGCCATTTCTCTTTGTGAAATTTGACATTCGTATGGCCGTCATGTTTTGAAAACCAATGACTAAACTGTTCTATTAATTTTGACGTCCTCCGGGACGTCACCGTCCCCGTCACAACACTATCGGGCCCCTTGCCGGCACTCGCTTATTTTCCTTCCCCTTGCCACGAGTACCCTTTTGCCTTGAAGTGCTGGCCCTTTGGAAGGGTACTTGAACTTTGAAGACTGCCCTTCGGCCAAGGACATACCCTTGAACCAAGCCATTGAACCAAAAATGGTTGGTTCAAGGGTTCAATGGGTTCAACCATTGAGCACCGATGAAAAATGAAAGAAAGTCGACATGGACTGTTTGCTTTGAACCTAAACCGTTGAACCAAGACCATTGAACCAGGCCATGAACTGAATTCCTTGAACTCACTGAAACCCAAAAAGACTGTCATTAAAATAGCAGGGGAAGAGGGTGACCAAAATTTTACCTGTGGGCAAAATTGGTCAACAATGACCATTAAAATGTCCACCACAAATCCTATCATAGACTTCCTTAATAGCAAAGGGAGTCTTAGTACTAGTGAGGCATCTAAGGAGGAGACCATCAAAACCTCACTTCTAGAGAAGTCCCACTACCATAGTGTAATGAGTGGCATATTTTATGAAGGCATTTCTCCCATTATTGGAGAGATCAGAAGGGGTAATAGTAAAGGAAAGATAATATGTGAGTTGTTTGTACCATAAGTCATGTGGGTTGGATGTTACATTCCTGATAAAAAGGATTTTAGTTGATATATAGGAGGGAGATGTTAAGCAATGCACGGTGACATAGATTTTTTAGGAAGAGGGTGAAGAGGGTATGTGTGAAGCAAGTGAATCCATTGTGTCAACAAACTTGTTTTTAGATTGAGGAATATTTTGTAAGAGATGAGAGTTAAATTATCCCAATAGTGTATCAACACGATGTTTATACCACTGCAAAATTTCATTTTTGCATAGGTAGGAACCATTAACCTGATTAACCACTAGTTGAAAATCACCAAAAATGGTTATGGATTTGATACCCAAGAAGATAGCCATTTGAATTACTAAGATCAAAGCCTCATATTCGACCATATTGTTATTACATTCAAAATCTATTCTAAAAGACAAACACATAGGCTCGCCATCCAGAGGAATAAGAATGACTCCCACACCCCCACGATACTGACATTTAGACCCATCAAAGAACATCATCATTTGATAGGAGATGTCATTCATGGAGAACATTGTGATGAATTTGTCAGGGAATTAAAGGTTTGAAGGTTGGTTGTCAGGCAAAGGGGCGATAACTAACTGGTCAGCAATCGTTTGCCCTTTGATAGACTTTTGTTGAATAAACTCTAAGTCAAATTCAGTAAGGAGCATGAGCCACAGAGCTACACCTTGCTTGTGATATGGATTGGAATGCATGTATTTGAGGGGATTAGTATGGGTTACCATGTAAGTTTTGTGACTTAGGAGATAATGGCAAAGCTTGGAGGCTAAAAAGATGAACATGAGGCAAACCTTTTTGGTATGGGTATATCGAGTCTCATAATCAATAAGTGTACAGCTTATGTAGTAATTCACCTATTCTTGATGGTGATCATCTCGATGTGCAATCATAGCACCCAGAGAATGGTTTGTTGTAGAGATGTAAAGGTAGAAAGGCTAATTTTCCATAGCTGGAATAAAAATCGATGGGGAAAGGAGATATTGCTTGAGTGCATTAAAAGCTTCCTAGAAATCTATATTCCAATGGAAGGAGACATATTTTTTTAGGAGATGGTGAAAGGGTTGGAAATGATCTGATAATGGGGAGATGAAGCAATGGATTGACTAAAGTTTGCCTTATAGGTTGCAAAGTTGTTTGATATTAGTAGGTAGAGGCATATGTAGTATTACTCTAACCTTAGCAGGGTTGACTTCAATACCATAGAGAGAAATGATAAAGCCTAAGAGCTTACTAGAAAGGACACCAAAGACACATTTATCTGGGTTTAGTCAAACATTATATCGAAGGAGATGAGTAAATATGATTTTGAGAATTGTTAATTGATCTTGGTGAAGTTTAGACTTTGTAAGTAAGTCATCCACATAATCTTCCATAATTTTGTGTAGGATATCATGGAAGATGTAATTCATAGTGTGTTGGTAGGTGACACCAGCATTCTTCAAACCAAAGAGCATGACCCGATAACAGAAAGCTCCCCATAGAGTAATGAAGGTTATCTTGTGTTGATCCTTGAGAGAAACCAAGATTTTATTATATCCATAGAACCCATCCATAAGTGATAGCATCTCATGGTTGGCTATTAGATCAACAAACTGGTCGATACTTGGCAATGGAAACTCATTTTTTGGATAAGCAAGGTTTAAGTTACGATAGCCGGTGCAAATGTGGATTCCTTTGGTCAATTTTGTGATAGGAATAATATTGGAAATCTATTATAGGTAGTCAATGGGTTGGATAAAGTTAACAGAAAGGAGGCATTGGAGCTCTTCTTTGACAAGGAGAGCAATATGAGGATGTATTTTGTGAAGCTTTTGCTTAACAGGTTTAGCATCTTGATTGGTGATAATGTTATGGGTGATGATAGAGGGGTCAATACCAAGCATGTCACTATAAGATCAAGTGAAGGCTTTGTTGTGGTTACTGAGAAATGTGGCATAATCAGCTTGCTCAAAGGATTCTAAAGATTAGCCAATCTTGAGGATGCAGGGGTTATCGTGAGAGGGCAAATTGATGTCAATGGTTGATTCATTTAACATAGCTTGTGTTTCAGATGGGAGAGATTATTAGATATAGGAATAATTTTCACCCATGTATGGGAGAATAGTGTCATCATCTTGACATTAGATAGTGTTAATAGTGGGAGAATCTTCATTAAAAATTTCAGGATGAATGAGAGGAAAGGACCTTGTTTCCTTACCCTAGTCATAGGTGAGAGGCCCTAAATAGATGGTATTTATTAAAAAAAAAATTATGAGGTATATATACCTCCGATTCAATAGGTGATGGTGGAGAATAAGGTAGAGAAGGAGAGATTGGTTTTTTAATAATTAGTACATAGGAAGTTTCGGTGAGTTTAGTTAGTTCATCATAACCCACTCCATGCCTCTTTTTGGCATTTTCAATGGTTTTGCTAGTGGGATATTCAATAGGCATATGGACACCCTACTTGTAATGACCCAAACCAAATCCTTTCTAGGCACACCTATAAAGATATGTGTGAGTGAAACTAGGCTTGCTCAGGAAAGAGAAGTCATAGGTAAATGGTTGTGGCGAAGAGGATGGATTGTTGACAATGGGAGCCTAATAAATTTCCCCATATGTGAAATTAGTTTGAAGGTTAGGGGGCCCATAAGGGATGACCATCCCAATGTGGGGATCATAATTTAGGTACATATGAATCTTTCCATAATCTTGTGGTGTATAAACAATATCAAGCGTCAACAAATGATATTCTCTGAGTGATAAATGTTTAAAAGTTTCCTCCATGGAATCTTTGTCAGGAATTTGTGTTGTCGATATCTTTGTAACTAGAGTAATGGAGCTTGTAGAATCTTTAGAAGTATCATGCAGAGAAGATGATGTCTTTAATGGGATGAAAACATCATTGGGACTATAAGTCATGTTGCATGTTTTAAATGGAGGTGGGTTAGTGGGTATAACGTGCACTTGCCTATTATGCTCAAACTTGACACGATGATGAAAAGTTGAGGGTACACATGCCATAACACATATCCAAGGTCATCCAAGTAGTATTTTATATTGTAACTCTCCTTATACAACATAGAAGATCTCAAGAATAATGCAAGGACTTACATAGATATGTAAGATAACAGTGCCCACTGTAATAGATATGGTATCGTTAAAGGAGCGAAGTACTGTGTTGGTTTGAGACATGCAATTATTGGGAAGAGCTAGTTGTTTGTAGGCATGGGTGGAAATAATATTAATACTAGCTCCCACATTGATCATGACTCTCTTGACATGAGTTTGATAAATATCTGGGGTAATAAAAAGGGTAGAATCCTGATCTTTAGGGTGTTGAAGCAAAATTTTTGAATCACTAAAGGAAATTAGGGAGAAAGAATTAAGAGAGCTGACCAAAGCTGTAAGAAGTTGGAGATCATCAAGTTGTACCTCAACCACTTACAAGGCACTAATCAAATCTTGACGATGTTGGGGTTATTTTTGGATTAACTCAATAAGGACATTTTCATAAGACTTTGGTAAAGTTGTTTCACCATCAAGATTTGAATAATGTCTAAAGTTGTTTATTTCAGGACACCCAAGATGGAAATCTTGGGATTTGGAGGAGTGCCTTTAGAAAAGGGATGAGCCCAAGGAGCAACCACTTTTTCCTTACCTTTATCTTTTTAGTTTTATGGTTGTGTGGCCACATTAACTATGTTGATCTAAAATATAGGTGAAGAAGGTGGCAAAAGGGGTATGACAACATCTTTAGGTTTGAATTTAAGTGGAACAGTAGGAGGCATTGTGGATGCCACCATTGGAATAATAATAAGTTTAATGGGAGCATCAACACAGAGAGTGTCAACATCAAAGTGTTGTTGAATGACTGTTGTGAAGGCTTTACAACTCTAAGTATCATGTCTAGGTGAAAAATGATATATACACACATGTGTATCATTAAACCAAGATGGCTTCAGTCCATGAGGACTATAAGGCTTAATGGGAGGAAGAGTTATTATAGAAGATTGTAACAATTGACGTAGGAAAAATCTCTAAGATCCTGCAAGTGGGCTCGCACTTGTTGTGGTAACATGAGTGGACACCTTCTTTTATTTAGGAATCACAAGGGTGATTTTACATGGTGCCTTATTTGGTGGTGGTGGAGTTACATGTTTTACTGACACATTCTTAGTGTTAGGTATCATGGTTTCAAATGTGAAAGGCCTACCAGGTGTTAGAGGTAGTAGTAGAGGTAACTTAGCCTTTTGTTTTGTTTGGATCGACGATACTCCAACTAAAGTAGAGGGATACGATCCCAAAATTGACGGTAAAGTTGAGGGTTGAAGAGGGAAGGAACAGTGAGACCTAGGAAACTTAACCTTCTTTTTTAGTTCAATCCACGAAACTCTAACTTGTGATTAAAAAGTTAGATCTAATTTCACCTGTGTATGAATTAGATTAGAGACAGGGCATACACCTAAAGTCCTAATCTAATTTAATGTGGTAGATGCCTACGAGGGTGAGGGTTTTGACATAGATGGATGAGCTTTTGGTGATTTTAGTGCTGAAGCTCTAGCTTTATCAAAGACATTGGGGTAAAGGGTAGTTGGAGGGTTGGTAGTTAAAGTAGACACTCATTGTGTTGGATAAGGAGTTTTAAGTCAGTCCCAAAATGCCACATGATCTAGCTTCATTGAGTCAAGAAATTCTAGACTTTTCACCAATCGTGAGAAGGGTTTAGATGAAGTTGACGTAGGCCTTATTATTGCTTCTTTGGAAGGCTAAGGTGATTGAGAAAGAGGGAAATTATTGGTCACTACTACTTCAGGCCAAAGATGAGAAAGAGCCACAACAGGGTCTTCTTCGATAGAGATAGGAAAAGAGGCATGGTCTTCCATGGGTAGAGGAGAGGTAGGTGAAGAAGGTTCCTCAAGGTGGTAGAGCATGGGTATAATTTCTCCCTTAACATGTGAGTGAGGAATAGGTAAAGTATGATCCTCTATAGGTAAAAGAAGTGGTAAGAGTGGTAGAATTGGAGTAGGCATAATAGGTCACTCATCTAATGTAGGATTAGATAACACTAACTCTTCTAGGTACAAAGGTAGAGTGGATGGGGTATTACTCTCTATCGGTGGAGGAGAGGTAGGCAAAGAGGATTCCTTAAGAGGGTATAACACAAGAATGATGTTCCCCTCAGCATGTGGTTGCAGAATGGGTAAGGCATGGTCTTCAAGTGGTAAGAGGATAGGTAACATTGGTACAAAAGGAACTAGCAATATTGGCTCTTCTAATGGCAAAAGGAGTGGTAAAGGAGACTCTTCCTCACATGGGAGTGGAATGGGTAAAATAAGCTCTTTTACTTGGGGAAGAAGAATGGGAAAAATAAATGCTACTGACTGTGGGGGAGGAGTTGATAAAATGGGTGCTTCTTATTGTGGGAGAGGTTGAACTAGAGGTAAATGAAAAACCATATTAACCGTATGGATATTATGATCACATGAGTTAGTTGTGGTCTGAACAATATTATGATTGGGTAAATGGTTAGAAAAAGGCTATTTGAACACATCAATATTTTGATTAGTAGGCACATTAGGATTATCCAAGATGAGATCACCCCTATCAAACATGTCTTGAACAATGTTCTTGAATGTTTTACAGTTGTTAGAATTGTGGCCTTTAACTCGATGGTGCCACAAAACTCATCATCCTTATACCAAGTTGGAATAGCATAGGAAGGGTCAAACTGTATAGGAGGTTTGATTTGAGGAATGGTTATGACACCTTGTTGTAATAGTTTTTCCAAAATGTAAGTATATGACTGCCCAGTGGGAGTGTATTGTCTTTAGTCATACCATTCTTGGAATTGCTTGGTCAAATTTTGGGAAGTCGAGGAATTAGGTTGTTTTGTGGTTGTGGGAAGAAGCTGATTTAATGACCACCGTGTTGGTGAAGCATTTAGATTTTTGGTTAGAAGGAGAAGTTTTAGAAGAAGAGGAGTCATTTGATTTGGTATTTGGCATTCTTACTGTGTAACTTGACTCTATCTTCATCTATAGCCCAAATCTCAAGTTTCTGCACCATTGTAAAGGCCTCATCAAATGTGCAAAAAGTTTCTACTCAGAGTGTGGATGAAATGTGCTTAGCACATGCCCTTGAGAAGAGATAAATAATCTCAGGCTGGGGTAAGGACAAGGAGATTTTATTGAGCAAGCCTCTCCAGTGAGTGACAAATTCTACGATAGACTCGTCATCAAATTGTCTAATAGAATAAAGGTCTATAATAGAAACCTCTTTAGAAATGTTAATAGAGAAATGGTCTAGAAATATTTGTGCAAATTGGGTAAATGAGAAAAGGGAGTGTTGATTTATAGAGCTATACCAATCCAGGGCAACACCCGAAAGAGACATAGAGAAAGTATGAAGCAATAACACATCATCATGCCCTATTAAATAACAAGCATGTCTAAATGCTTTCAAAAGCCATTGTGGATCCTCTTTACTCTGAAAACAAGTAAAGTTGGGGAGTTCCCATTGGCTTGGATAAGGGCGAATAGGCACAGAAGGATGGATGGGTTCATTACATATTTGATCATAAGATAACACATTCTTTAAACCCAAAATGGATGTCTCTAGATTAGACATTTTGTCCATCAGTATCTTAATGAGGTCTAGAGGGGGATTAGTTTGGGAGATACCCCCTAAGTTATAAGGAACTTGATAGGAAGTAGAGGGAGTGTATGACATAGCTTGTTGAGGTTATGTTGGAGCAACATAAGGATAATGAGTCATAAATTGGGGGGTAAAAAGAAAAGGGGGTTATCCCATTGGGTTAGAGACTATGCTTTGGTTGGATGTTGTTATTATAGGTTCAGTTATTGGCATGGTTAGACTAGATGAAGGGTGAGTCATAACTCAAGTAAATATAGGTGCGAGAGTATATGAAATAGGTACCACCAAATTCTGAAATGGGGTGAGACTTGACTAAACTACTTGTGGTTGTGAAAGTAGGGAAGTTATGCCAGGGTTTAGGTGGGATTGGGAAGTTGGCGATGCTAAACTTTGGACATTATTTATGGTGGGGTTATTTGTCAAAGCAGTGGTTTGAGTAACCATGGATAAAATAGTTGAGACAAATAAAACTACAGTTGTCTCCATTATAGAGGTTGGCATACCATAAATTGGGTCACCCAAAGAATTATGGGTTTGGCTCATGGCAAGGGAATCTTGAAGGGCTACCACATTACGATCAAAAAATTTATCAAAATCTTGATCCCTTTCAGGCATAATGGAAATTTCCTCAGGGTTGGGAGTATGCTCTATATCTGAAGTGTGCTTCATGACAGAATCGACAGCAAGAGGGGAAGGTATAAGTGGTTGTTGACTTATATAATTGACAAGAATTTTGGCTTGGGCTCACATTAATACCATGCAAAAACAAGTAAAAATAGTCTTAATACTCTGTATTAGTGATAGAATAAGGAAAAACTAGGTTTAGGTGCATGTAAATAGGTTATTTTAGCTTGTTATTTTGAGTAAATTAAAATTATACAGTCATCGACATCAGTCGCTTGACCGATGTCAATAGTAAAAGTTTGCTGACGTCGGTGGGATTAATCGATGTCAATAGGCTAAAGTCTGCCATTGTCAGTATAATTAACCGATGTCAGTCACTATGATATTTTGGGAGATGGAAAATCTAGAATTTTAGAAACTCAAAGGTAGAATCTAGGTAAAACAAAGGATGCAGGGGGTCTATGTAAGAAGAAAGAACACTCATAAAACCTGATATAATAGGTTATACAAATTGAGTATTACAAATAGTGTTGATATTGTGAATCAATAGAAAAATGTCCTTACCAACTCCAAAATATAAAAGGCAATAGAAAAGCAGAAAAAGAACATACAACCACTAATTACTAACTCCTAGAGATTAATTTTAGTCTCATGTTGGCTTATGCCTTAATCAGATAGTGAGAAGAGAATTTGGTTAGCGAAGGTACTAGAAAGCAATCTAGATCTACTTCCAAGTTAGTTTTGGTGCTCAAGAGGAAATATGTGTTAGACCAAGTACATGGCTTGTTATAGGAGCTTGCTACCCACACTTCACAGACCTGAAGCCAAGCCAGGCCACTTAGCCAAAATATACCTTCTGTCTGCCAAAGAATAGAGTGGGTTCTCCCCTTGGTGGTGAAATCCAAGTAGGATAGTCGGGTAGGGTAAGGTATCCACCAGGTGATGAAATCTCGATGGGCCTTGTCTTAGGTGAGTTTATAAGTTTGTCTTTGTGAATATGATCTGGTTGTGTAACATAGGTGCGCTATAATTCATTTATAATGCTTGTAATTAACTAGGTGGGATAATATGCAACAAGTAAACAATGAAGTGCATTAAGGTTTAAACCCAAATCTAAAATGTTTAGATTCGAATGAAAAAAATGATGAACTAGGAGAAGAGAATGTCACTATCTTAATGTGCATGTAAGAAATAAATAAAGAAGATATTATTTTAACTTGTAAGAAAAATGATAAATTGCTTTTAGAGGCAAAGAGAAAAGAAGAGTGGCAAGAAAGAAGAAATTTGAGTTTAATGCCCTTAAACAAAAAATAAAATGTTAAATTTTTTGATTTGAGGGAGAAAAGAAGGAGAAAGTGCAAGAAATGAAATTTTCATTATAATGCACCTATATGAATGCTTAAAACAAGCAATGAACCCAAGAAAAACTCCACATCCCATCGGATGTGCCAAAAATGTTTCACTAAAAATTGTGTTTATTTCAAGTCTAAAGAAAAATAGAGAAGGATAGGGATAAGTGATTAGAATGAACTCAAATTAGTTTGCGTATTGTATCCAGACATTGTGAGTACTCCTCTTTGGATGGGAAGGACTACCTGCAACTAAGAAAGCACTACCACAAAAATGTCTATTAGTAGATATATGAGTGGGTTGCCAAGCTACGCACTTATTCCAGGAAGTGCCAAGCTTCCTTAGAGATGACAATCCACTTTTGAGAAACAAAAGAATGATAAATAATAAAGAGAGCAAAAAAGAGAGAGTAAAAGAGTGATTGTGTTATCGTTATTCACAATCTGAGTACAACAAAGTGTAGGTGGTATATTCAGTTTGTATTTGGGAAGTTGTTTGGGCAAGTTTTAGAAGGGTTACTGGAAATCTATAGCTTCTGACGTTGGTTAGGCTGTCGAGGTCGGTGAGCAAGTGTGACTGATATTAGTTAGGTTGTCGATGTCGGTAGGGGCAATAATTGCCTAGGGGCTTACAAAAGGCTTTTTTGGGACTGGGAAATGGTTGTGTTTAAGTTAGGAAGGTTGGGGAGAGTTGTGAGAGAGAGAGTATTATTTGGATAGATCTGGTCAGGGTTTGGTGTGTTGGAATAAGGGGAAACAAGTGGGGAAGCTTTATAACTCCCTCATGGGGATTTAGTCAGGGATGTGTAAAATAATAAATAATAGATATAAAGTGATTAAAAAGTAACCACTTAAATACTTACAAAATAAGTGATGTACTTAGCTACAGAGGTGATTGAATGATAATTGTCAGATGGATAGCTCCAATAAGGCAAGTCAAATTGATGCCTTGAAAGGAGAAAATAAGTGTGTGTTGTTGGTTCTCTAAAGCTTGGTTCCTGATCTGGATTGACTTGTGCAAGGTAAAAGTAAACTAAGATGTGTAAATTTGAATGCCAAAGCTTGTATGCAAATAAGAATGAGTTTTCTTGATTTTTACTAACCTAAACATTAGTTTGGAGTTTGAATTAAATAACAGATGTCGATGATCCCACCAACATCGATCATGGGTTTACCAACATCGACATCATGAAAATAGGTAAAATTATTATTTTCAGCCTATTTTCTATTGTTTCTCGTGCCAAGTGTGGTATCCGTTAGGAAATAGTAGAAATGGGAGGTTAAGAAGGATGTAGTTGGTTAGGAATTTATTTTTGGGGTGAGAACAAGTCATGGGTAGTTATGATAAGGGGATTAGGTCTTGAGGTGACTCAGAGGGTGAGAATTAGTATTAGGATGAGGTGGCCAGGTAAGGTGGCATAAGTCATTTTTAATTAACTTAATTAAATATTTTAAATTAATTAAATGTGTGAGGGGTAAAAGCATGCGTTAGGGAGGCTAATTATTATTATTGAAAAGGGGCTCAAGGGGGTTTCGACACATGGTGTTACGCACATATATGATGGAATTTTGGTGTCTATAGTTAGATAAAAATTCAAATTCCTTAGAGTTTTATCATAAATATGTTTATATGGGCAAGAATATCTTTCATTTTTCCAAAATATTGTACAAATTTGTTGAATTTAAAAATTTATTATTATTAGTAAATTTAGATCTACATATCGTACATGTAATTTTATTTCACTATTTTTATGGGTTATTTTTATTTACTATTTTTACATAAAAGCCTATCTCATATTTCTAAAAAACTCAGCCAATGTCCTAAAGTTTATATATCCTTACTATCATGGTTGATTGCTCCTAAGCATTTGTAAGCCTTTCTTATCCTGTCCTCATATCAATTTTAAATACATTTCA